>JARYHS010002279.1:0-29385 GCA_031002005.1 Vandiemenella viatica
CCCATTTTTTTTTATTAAAATGTTATGGAAAAATCCAATCTCAAGTCAAAATTAATTCAAATTATGATTATTATTATTACGTAAAAATTACCATAAAATTAAAAACGACATTTGGAAGTCAGCAGAAATTTGAACTATGCATCTCTATTGCATTGAAGTAAAAAACCTTCACTTGTTCCCAAATTCGGCATGCAGATTAATTTTTTTAAAAATTTTGCGCCACTCAAATTCTTGTGCAAAAAAGAATCCTTCCATGTTTTAGATCTTTAAATAGCTACGTCGATATAAATTAGAACTTCGTGCCAAGTTAATCCTTGAACTTGTGTATGCTGGATACCAATGAAACTGAGTTCGGAAATCCCAGTGCATGACTGTGATCCAACCATGAATATAGACTCGCCCTGCGGAAACGGAACCAAATCGTTGTCAGGGCGGTACGGTGTAGTTGTTAAACTGAACCAGTATTGGAATGGTTCTAAATTCACCACTTGCTGTTCGCCTGGTCATTGTTCCAAGTGTTCCATTCGCCAAGCCCCTCTTAGTCTAGAAATGAACATTACAGGACATTCATTGAGGGCAGAAACAATTGGACCAAGCATGTTGGCAACGAACGCTTCTATAGTACTTCTAGATGTCACCTTCTTGTTTACTGGAATTCTAACTATCGGTACAGTAATTTCTCTAAATTTCTGCTGATTGTATTCTTGGATGTATTGTTTTATTTATTTTTAAAAATCCCACCTGCGAAGGAACCGCGACCTTCACCTTGCTGCGGAATCAGACGTTTTTCATTAATTTCCTGCATATTGCGACTTGCAGGGCGACTTCACTAATGATTGATCCATCTTTTACTCGATTATCGAGTTTGAGATCAAAATGAAAAGAAATTAAAAATGCATTTTTTCAAGGTTGCAAGTTAAATACCATAGTTTAATTTTATTTTTGTTTCAGTAATTGTTTCTGCTTATATGTTTTATTGCTGGGTGATAATAGCTGAGACTACGTGTGTGGCTTGATTCTTTCTTAATCAATTGAGCAGAGAGGAATATGAAGGACTCCGTCAACCTTCCAAAACAATTTGCATGTAGTACCAGTTATAATTAGCAAATTTTGCAACATATGAGTACTTTTTCGCAGCAAGTTGGGATCTACTCGAAGGCTTTTTTACCATATATTGAGACGTTCATTCTCACGGGTTTCAAAATATTTTCGTGCAAATGGGTTAAAAATTTCTGTTTTTGCGCTTCTGCTGATATTAGAGGTCATTCAGGGTAAAAATGGAATACATAAAAGTTTCACCGTGAAAAATTTTAGACTTTTTTTTAAATATCCTCAAGAAACAGGATTTGAATTTTTACGACCCCGAGTTATGATATAGTGAAAAACTTCTAATTTTCACCGTAATTTCAGATAATATTCCATTTATGTGTAAATTATCAAAGGAATCATTGTAGAATTTTTTGTTTAATGTATCGAGTAAAAAAGATGTGAATTCTTGACTGCTTAATCCAATATACAGTTGTGTTGGTTTTGACATATTTTAATTATTTATTTTGTCTAAAAACTACTTTGCTCTATTTCGAATAATCTCACGTTTTTTAAATACACTGGCACCATCTTCCACGTAGCTTGTGTATTCAGTGGGGTAAAAATTACTTTCAGTGAATTTCGAACATGGAATGTATTACACATTCTCCAAACATTTAGGAATCATCCTGCCTAAACACTTACCATGCCAGTAGATGCTTATTCTTGTCAGTGTTACCACTACAAAATCTAATTGTCTTTTAGAACTTCACATGGTTTCACACATTATTTTACAAGAAATTTCATGAACCGCTAATAAAAAGTTTTTGTGGAATTACATGGAATTGAACAGAGCTTGGTAGGTGAAAGGTAAGGTTCGAGCCTGGCGTTTTAGAGGACGCGGGTTCGACATCCGGCCCCCCAAAAATTTAAATTAGTCATGTTTAATTACGAGAGTCAGCAGTTAGTTCGTCATATTCATTGAAGCAGAGCATCATTGTGGGACATGGGAACTGGGTGTCCAGCTGTGGCATTATGCTGTTTGAAGAAATGTAATGCGTAGACTGCTGTCCGAGAACATGGCTAGAGAAATGATTCAAACAGAACCGGACTCGTTCGGCAAAACAAAAATATTAACTTCACAATGGAAACTTTGTTTCAACTTACATTCCGACAGCTATTTCAACATTAGAGGCATATAATTGGCACGGAGCGAGCCTGGTGTATGAGCGGTTAGAGTTCTGGTCTCGCATTCGGGAGGACATGGGTTGGAATCTCCGTCCCGGCATGCAAATTTTCATTTTCCATGGTCTCCCCAAATCACTCCAGGCGAATGCTGGGAAGCTTTGAAGCGGTATCTGATCGAGAAGCTTCTTAATTATTAATAAACTATTACCATTGCACATGATTCGGCGTGGAATTACACAGTGACTAGATAATATGTGTGACGTAGCAAAAGATTGTTTACGAAGTATGCTGATGCAACTTCGTAAAAACGAACAGCGGGAGTAATGAAGCGGTCCGCTCACGAAAGCTTCATATTTTACTAGCAAGCGTTGGTCGGTTCGAGCAGCGGAGACTATATCGCAGTGCAACCACCGCGGCACCCTTTGTAGTGTAGTGCAGGTGTTTGGAGATGAGAAGGGAGATAAGTGGACCGCATTCCTTCAGTGACACAGTCTGCCCCGTGCGAGTGGCGCGGCAAGATAGAGCGCGTGTGTGGTGTATGCATGGAAGGCTACACTATTATTTGATAATAAGTTCAGACTAGATTTTTTTTTTTTTGTTTTGTTTCATGGTAAAACCCTCGTTTTGAGGAGAAGATTGCAGCTGGCCAGTGAGACGCCGTTTGAAAGAATAATAATCGAATGTGCTCCAATGCAAGTGCTCGTCCAGTGTTAAACAAGTGCGACGATAAAATTTTGTTCTGTGTGTGTTGCGCGCAGAAATTCGAGAAGATCCGGACAGCGCCGACTTCAACATAAACGTCAACTGGATGGTAAATACACAATTTTTATTCCGCCAGAACAAACCGAGGCAAAGTGGGGCGTATGTACCCGAAAACGAAAACTTGTAGAAACTTGTGCTCTCTGATTTAGTCGGACTTTGTTCATGTTCTATCATTTAGTTGTTGATTTAATCAAAAATTATCATATAGAGTTAATTCGTGTTACATTTGTTAGTCAATGCAAATAGTGATCACAATAAATGTAAATGTCAGTAGATAAATTAAAATAATTTTCCTTATAATAAAACAAATAATTGCATTTCTAAATGTTCATTTAAAATTCTGGAAGGACTCCTTCCATGGCGCCCAGGCAGAATTGAACAAGATATTTTATATATGAACAACTTAATGATAGAGAGTAATAGTAACTGGTGGCAATCCTTACTCCGGGTACACTGCAGCTTCACTCAAAATTCCATGTCCGAAATCCTTCCAGTTTCTTGTTCACAGTCCCATCCAGCCTCTAATGACGTTGACGAGGCGTAAATAAGTAAAAAAGAAAATGTGACTTGGAGCAGGGTAAATAGACTGTAAGGTTTGGAACGGCATTTGTTCTTCGTAGCATCACTTTACTTCCCGGTCAATGATTAACTTGAAGTTTTAAGACATAGAATTATTTCATGATTAATTGAGTTTCGGGTTAAGCCGCGTTGTTTATTTCATTACCTGAGCTTTCGGCTGGTATCCTACAGCCTTCGTCAGAGATACTGTTTATGTTGACATAGTAACGAGTGCCAAGCATCGCAGAGTAAAAGGCCGCTATCTTCGTTGATGTTGATGGTATTTTTTAAAATTTCTGCTGCCTCTTTCACCCGTCGGGGCCACCATTGGTCTTCTCTCCACAGTAGCCTCGTGTCTTGAAATTTTACTTCATGCCCGGTATTAATAGCATGGCGGATTTGTCGCTGTTGTTATATTTGTAGTGGCGGATATGTTCTTTAAGTCTCTCCGCCACAGTGCGACCTGTCTCGCCGATATAAACACTGCCACAGCTGCAGGGGATTTCGTAAACACCCATAAGCTGGTGTGGGTGTAATCTGCCTTTTACCTTTGTCAGTGACTGACCAAGTTTGCAGTTAGCCTTATATACTATTCGCACCTCCACCCGCTTTAACAGTTTCCCAATCCGGTCTGTGATACCCTGAATGTATGGGAGACAGGCGAATGCTTCCATGAATATGTTGGCGGCTACAGGTGAAAGTGGCGAGCCCATTGCCGCACCTTCAACTTGAGCATAAAGTTCACCAGCATATTGGAACACAGTTGACTTAAGGCAGAGCTCTGTCAGGTCAGCCCACTCAGTAGACTTTCCTTGTGCAAGAAGTTTAGCACGTATTACAGCAACGGCTTCGTCTACCGGTACATTAGTGAATAATGAGACAACATCGAAACTCACCATGACATCAGTCTTCTCTAGCGTCAGATCATCAATAATTTGTTTAAAGTGAACTGAGTTCTTTACAGCTGATCTGATATCTTTCGTGAGATGTTTCGGTTTATTGGCAACATACCGCGCAAGTGGATGTGTAGGTGAGTTGACCGCGCTCACAATCGGACGTAAGGGAACCTCTTTTTTGTGCACTTTGGGCAATCCATTAAACCTAGGCATCATGCAATTGCCTCTTTTTAGGTTTTTCTTGTCCTCCTGCTCAATCGCTTTGGAGGTGTTAACTCTTCGGGCCACCTCTGTCCTAATCTTCTGTAGTCGGATTCTGCTTAATGGTTCGTAAGTTTTTTCAGCCAGCAAGTGAGTATCTGTGACAAAGGCTGTAGGATACCAGGGGAAAACTCAGGTAATGTAATAAACAACGCGGCATAACCCGAAAGTCAATTAATCATCAACAAAGACGCCCGCGGAAGTCTTAGGAATCATAGAATTATTTGTCACTGTTCGCACTTGCATCTGATTGACGTGTATACTTTGGACTTTACTATTTTTGATAAGTATTATAACGAATTCATTTGCAATTTCTGGTTTATCTTTAATATTTCCATCATCTTGTGGTCAACTGAAAGGTTTTCCGTCAGTATTTTTTGTTCCAAGTTTCTGGGAATAAAATTAGTGGTATCAATCAATTCATCTGACATTTATTTCCTTTGAAACTCCTATTAATCATTTATATCTTTTATCTAAGAAAATTAATTTGTAGGTTATCAATTTTAAGTCTCTGGAAGCAAAGACACTCGTAACCCACGGAACTGCTTCCAGACAGTACAATCTGCAACACTAGACACTTGCTCTTTTAGGTTTTGTGGATGAATGGCCTAGATACCCAGCAGATATAAATTTAGCATGACACAATTTTGTTTACAAAAGATATTTTTTATCTTAACAAATGGATTATAAGCAAACAAGAAGATACAAAACAGAACTGGTGTTTAAAATTTCTTATGAATAACCTAAAAAATAAAGAAATGGTTACGTTAATTTTTTATGTGCTGTCACAATTGAGTTCAGTCATTTACGCTCTGTTTAAATGGAATACTTTATGCCCTTTTGATGGGGAGGAAACTATGATCGGTAGTGGCTGAAACTTGAAGAAATGTGAAAAAAATTAAAATAATACTGCCTTCACTTCCGCCAACACAAGTAATGTTTTCTGCCACTAGAATCTCTGTGTAAGAATCATAACAGACAGAAAGACAACAAAAAGATAGGAAGACACATAATTCAAGTACATAATTTTTTTAAAGTTGTACACAAAAATAGAAGAAACGATCAAGACCATAAGTCTACTAACGACGGTAAAAAGTAAGATGAACCAAGAGCTATGTAATTAAAACGTTCGCGAAATCAAACTTTGGTAGGCACTTTAATCGTATATTTTGTTTCAGCTGAATAGCAACACAAAAAATATCTCTGGACAACGTTAATTCGAAATGGCTGCATGCTATCGACAGGTAGGTGAGGATGCAATCCGGGTAATAGCTAATGAGATTCGGCGGCAAGTGGACTGAGACAATAGTTGCTGCTGGTTCCGGAACCAATCTGCATACAATCTAAGCCGTTACTGCAGCTTCCCCAGGGCGATGCCCGGTCAGAGGGACAATTACGCTTTACGACAAGGGCTAAATTCCCTTAGGATTAGTCTAGCGTCCATATCTACCTAGTTTAAAAATTTATAACTAGCAGAGTACACGGCGTTGCCCTGTATAAACGGGACTGATTTACCAGTACACTATTTTTACATTTCCGATTGGATCATTAATTCGGCACCAGCCGTTGCCAGAAGTAAACTGAAGATTGCCCAGAACGGGGTGAATCGGATGCTGTGATACGGAATGTCAGTTTACATTTTGGTCTAGGCTGGATTTCAACCTAACTATATCATCTGTTAAAGTTGCTTCTCTATAGTCAAAACATCTACCATCCTCGCAATAATATACATACCACATACATAAATCTGTATCTAGAATATATCCGTTTGTTCCTGCATTACGCAGAAAATACGGATTTGTGCATGGGTTTTCATAACGTTTAAGCAGGGGGTCCAAGCTAAAATCTGATGTATATGTTGAAACGTTAGGACATATTTATTTTATGAATATTCTGGCGTAACTTAAAAAAGCTAGATTTATTTTGACGGGATTTAAAACTGTGGATTTCTGTAAATAACACTGGAAATAAAAAGCGGTTGCGGTAATGGGAGAAAGTGGTTGTGCTTTTGTAAACCTAAAACAGAAAGTATTTTTCTGCTTGTTGTAAACTATACGTGTGAAAAATTCCTTCAAAATTGGATAGAAACTTTAGCTTTGTATAAAGAACATTGACAATAATTAAGGGATAGAAAGGGGGACAGAGATTGGATTTTTGTAAAACTAAAATTTACACTAATTTCCCCCCTTTTTTTAAGCACATATATGCAAAGTTTGGTAAAAATCGAATAAAAACTGAGGGTTTGAATAAAAATTAAGGGTGTAAAGGCGGAGAGGGTTTGGTTTTTTAAATTTTTTGATCAGAAACCTTCTCCATGAAAAACTACATATATTTTCCAACTTTCATGGTGATCGGTCAAAAGACGTCGACGGTACCTTTGTGTAAAGAACATTGACAAAAATTAAGGGGATGGAAAGAGGGAGAGGGCTTGGATTTATACAAACCAATTGTTGACACTATTTTTCCCTTTATTTTAAAGTACACGTGTGCAAGGTTCCCCCGAAATCGGATAAAAATATGTTTTTGTATAAAAATTGAGGGTTGTAAAGAGCGGGAGGGGATGGTTTATTATTTTTTTCATGATAAACCTTCTCCATCAAAAAATTCATGTCTGTGCCTGCTTCCATCGTGAATGCTCAAACGGTGTCGGCGTCGATAAATCGTGGATACACCAATAACCTATTTTATATACACTGAAGAGCCAAAGAAACTGGTATAGGCATGCGTATGCATACACAGATATATGTAAACACTCAGAGTACGACGCTACGGTCGGAAACGCCTATATAAGACAACAGGTGTCTGGCGCAGGCGTTAGATCGATTACTGCGGCCACAATGGCAGTTTATAACGATTTAAGTGAGTTTGAAAGTGGTGTTATATTCGGCGCATGAGAGATGGGACACAGCATCTTCGAGGTAGCGACGAAGTGGGGATTTTCCCATACGAGCATTTCATAAGTGCAGCGGGAATATCGGGAATCAGGTAAAACATCAAATCTCCGACATCGCCGCGGCCGGAAAAAGTTCCTGCAAGAACAGGACCTACGACGACTGAAGAGAATCGTTCAACGTGATAGAAGTACAACCCTTCCGCAAATTGCTGCGGATTTAAATCCTGGGCCATCAACAAGTGTCAGCGTGCGACCCATTCAACGAGACATCATCGATATGGGCTTTAGGAGGTGAAGTCCCACTCGTGTACCCTTGCTGACTGCACGACACAAAGTTTTACGCCTCGCCTGGGCCCGTCAACACCGACATTGGACTATTGATGTTTGGAAACATATTCCCTGGTCTGACGAGTCTCGTTTCCAATTGTATCGAGAGGATGGACGTGTACGTGTATGGAGGACAACCTCATGAATTCATGGACCCTGCACGTCGGTAGGGGACAGTTCAGGCAGGTGGAGGCTCTGTAGTGGTGTGGGGCGTGTGCAGTTGGAGTGACATTGGACCCCTGATACGTCTAGATACGACTCTGACAGGTGACACGTACGTACGCATCCTGGCTGATCACCTGCATACATTCATGTCCATTGTGTATTCCGACGGACTTGGGAAATCCCAGCAGGAAATGCGACACCCCACACGTCCAGAATTGCTGCATAGTGGCTCCAGAAACACTCTTGTCGTACTGCTATTACAAACTGCAATGGTTCGGGGAAGTACCAACGCGACCGGGCATAGGGCAGATTCTCACATACCGACCGTCCTGTCTGCTGTTGTTAGGTGGTTTTATGCAGCCATCAAGGCGAATATCAAAAACAATCTTCATCTCGTAAAAAAAATAAAAATAAAAAAAATATAAAAAAAATAAATAAATGCACACAGAACATATTTACACATTTCGCATGACAGATGGCAGCACTTCACTTCCTCCATTAGACCGTAGTAAGACCCGGCAGTTGGTATAAAATACTTGACGTCAGACAGGGAATGCAACTTTAAAGCCAAAGCTCCAAATTTTACAATGCCAACGACGAGAAAAGCTCATCAAAGACAGCCGATCTCATATGTTCGGACTGAGCGTGGTGGTGTAACGGTTAGCGCTCTGACATCGCATTCGGGAGGACAGCGGTTCGAATCCCCTTCCGGGCATCCAGATTTGGGTTTTACATGGTTTCCCAAATCACTCCAGGCAAATTCCGCGATGCTTCCTTCAAAAGGCCATGGCCGAATTCCTTCCCATTCATTGTCCCCCGTCCTTTCCCGTCTCTAAAGACCTCGCTGTTAGAGAGACATTAAGCAGATAAAAAAAAATTAATGTTAGGAAAAATGGTGAAGAAAAAGAAGATGAGAATGGGACCAAAATGGGAGAAAGGTAGGTAATTATCTATCACCTACATACATTTCAACTTTATTGCAAAACCCAGTCAGAAATACGAACATAAAGTCATTGTCAATTCTTAAACGGACTTAAGCTGGAACTACACTACTAGGTATTTCTCACGGGTTATTGACAGCGAGGTCGTTCTAGTCCGTAGTGGATTTTAATCCAGATACGTAAAGGAAATCGGAGGAAGCCTCACGGTATTCGCATTTAGTGGTTCAGAGAGACCATAGGAAACCTAAATGTGTATGATGGAACGGAGGTTGGAGGCCGTGTGCTCCGTAATGCCAGATCCTTTCGTCAGCGCTGTCGTCCTTCCACCAAGATCGGTTATATTAGGCTCGAGTGCCATGTTTCATGCAAAGCTATCATATTTTACTAATTAAAACGTGTCGAAGTAAAGCAGGTAAATAAACCAACTATTTCTACCTGAAACTCTGCGTACATATTGTGATTAGAATGCAAATTACAACGCCCAGCTTCACCTCCGCTACTGACGAACGAACACATATTACAGTTAAAATTTTGGAATAGTCTTCAGTAGACCCAAAAATCGGCTCTGTCACAGGCGGTGCAAGTCCGAAAGACGATAAAAGCACAAGAACGAATTTCGGTACAAATCTCGTATCTGTGGAAGGATTCGTTTATTCTGAAAGCCAGATGTAAGGGTAAAGCTATATACGAGGAACTGAGAAATGATAAGGTCTATTTTCTTGCTTCAACCTAATTTGGGACTACGTAATTCACTCGGGAGCTTTCCATACTACGTACGGATTATATCTCCAACCAATCACAACCTACAGTTTATATAGATTCAAAATAAATTAAGTAAAATAAGTAAATTAAAAGACTGAAAATGAAGTTTTTATTATCTGTACACAAACGGCAAAGGCAGAAACGAATGCATTGAAGGTGTAGCCGACAGTGGAAGAAAGACTGAAGGATGAAAAGGGTTTGCACATGTTGATCAGATATAGCAGTATCTTCAGAAGATTATATATATGGGAGAACAATTGAATAATACAATAATTGATAAAATTGCAATGGAGCGTACGCTCAGATGGCCATCTCCCTACACACCCGTCTTTCTCCTGTCCTCTTCCAACCTACTTTTTCCCTCAACTAAGTTTTATTTGAAATTCTTTCAGTGTTTTTGGTAAATTATTCATCAATTTTCTTTTGCATTTTATTCCAGTCCCTTACGCCCTTTCCCACGAAAGAAAATTTTTCCCACACCTTATGCCTGAAATCAAGTGCCAGCTTGTGGTCATGGTCAACCTTACCCTTCCAAGCACCTCTCTTAATTTCCCACCAATATATTTCCATGCTTCATCACCAACATAGGCCTTGTACATTCCCATGACTCTCTTCACCCTCCTTCTATCCCCCAATGAATCCCACTCCAGCTCCTTTACCATGTTAGTTGCCGATTGTGTTTTGCAGTAATTTCCTAAGACAAATCTGGCAGCCCTCTCTGCACCCCTCCAACTAATGTATTAGATACCCAAAATGTGGGTACTATACTATACCACCATATTCCAGCGGTGGTCTGACCAAAGTTTTGTATCCCAATTTCCTTACTTCTCTAGTGCATCTCCTCATCACTGTTTCCAACAGGTGAATGATTTTGACCCCATTCCCTACTACCTCTCCAATGTGTCCTGACCAGTTAAGTCTGGTATTAAATGTTATGCCGAGAGGAAGTGATCAGACCATACTGAGTAAGATTAACAGAAAGAACACTGGAAAGAGACGAATAAGAAACAAATGGGGCTACGTGGTTCGGCTACGTGATTCCAATAGTCTTACACGCCCAACTCAAAGGAAACCATTATGTGGTTATTGTAGGCCATTTTCTTCTACTGTTGCTTGGTAAAATAGTATTTGTTGTTTAATAATACGCCATTACAACTGTTGGATATTGTTTTTATTTTCCGGACGCGTTTCACCTCTCGTCGAGGTATCTTCAGCGTACAGTTTTGCTGTAATATGTGATTTGTTATTGACTTTTGAATATAATGACTTTTAGATTTTTAGATTTACCAAATTTGGTAAATCTAAAAATCATTATATTCAAAAGTCAATAACAAATCACATATTACAGCAAAACTGTACGCTGAAGATCCCACGACGAGAGGCGAAACGCGTCCGGAAATAAAAACAATATCCAACAGTTGTAATGGCGTATTATTAAACAACAAATACTAAGATACCATTATGATTATGCTAATGATCACTAGAATAAGTGAAACGAAAAATGTTTAAACTGTCGTTTAGAGAATAAAAATACTGCCACTATGGTTTGGTCTACCTCTATACAAAAATCGAAAAACATATACTTCTTATGTTCCTATGTGTGACTTTTCTAGATACCCCCTCTCCTTTTTCTCGATTTTGTCTCTGCATCTGTTGAGATGTTAATCATCTCTTTTGTAGGACACGGCAATAAGCGAAGAGAAGAGCTTTATATAAGGCGTCGCGTAACTGAGCAAGTGAAAAGCGTGATACAAAGAAGTGGTTCTCGGATTGTGAAGTTCAGTATTACCTGTAAACATTCTCCGAGGTAGAAGTTACGGATCTGTAACAGATAAAGTATCTAGCTGCTAATTTGCGAAGATAGTACCAAGTATCTTAAAAATTCGCTTAGTTATGTTTCAGCGACGATGTGCTACCAAGTATCAATCGGCAGTAGGGATAATCAAATGCAAATGGTTTTTTTTACACATATGCATTTACGCCTCGTGGACGTCGAGGTCATTAGAGGCGTGATTGGACTGGGGACAAGAAACTGCAAGGAATTCGGTCATGGCCTTTTGAAGGAATCATCCCGGCATTCGCGTGGAGTGATTTGGGGAACCCACAGAAAACCCAAATCTGGATGCCCGGACTGGGATTCGAACCGCCGTCCTCCCGAATGCGAGGCCAGAGCGTTAACCACTCACACACCACGCTCGATTCTGGTTTGTTAGCTACACTAGAAGTGTAAGACCACCAATTCGAATCCAGAACAACATTCACATTTCTAAAGACCCATAACATGTCCTTCACCTGTAACATACCTTCCTTTGTCTGTGATAAGGTACGACAGGACACTTTTCTTGTTTCGAATCGAGCCTAAACCTGTAGGCCAGTTGGCTTGGTGTGTTAGGGTATGTGTCTCCAACAGAGGCGATTTTTACAGTTAGTAAAAAATTCATCACAAAGGCATTATGATCAAACAGAACTGTTACTGTCTTTAAGGTACCATAAGTAAATAAGTTATAACGGCCCTTAAACTCAGATCCTAATTGACATTGTATTTAGTGAATTATTTGTAGCAAGCGGGGGGTTGAGTAAATATGGTTTCGTATGTTTTTCTTGCAATTAATTGTGAATTTGTGTAAATGGACTTTCTTTTATGGAAGGAAACTATGTAAATACTATTCAATATGTTCACGGACAGTACTATTCAAGAAAGATTAGTTAAAATTTTATTCCAAGTATAGTTGAGCTACGATGTTTGTAGGACAATTTCAGACAGTTTGGACTGATTTATGTGGCTATTTTTGTGTGTCTTTAATTTTCAATTTTTATGCATTTCATAATGATTTTTTTTATTAATTCTGATTGTTTATGATCTGATTTTAATTGTTTAAGTATTGTTAGAATTTCAGAAACGTCTGTAGGAAGTCTTTGAATTGTTCTAGAATTTTCGATGGAATCTACATAAGCGATCGACAGAAATCAGTTTTAGTATTCAGTGTTGTACTCATATTTCACCTATTGTGAGTAGTTTGAACATTATAATCGCTGGAACATTTGCGCCTAGTATCTTTGGAGTCTGATGTCTGAAAAGTAAATAAACAAAGTTGAATGTGAATCTTGTTGGATTCGTTATTTCATTTATAAAATGAGATACGTATCACCGCGTACGGGACAGGATTAAACAGCAGGAAAGAGTAATTAAACGAGATAACTATTAAAGTCTCTAACTCTCTTACTAATGGATCTATTAAAAATACACTCGATCTATCGATTAAAACGGAAAAATGTGGCAAATACTTCACAAGAATGTACTGTTGTCTCTTTTTTTTCTGTCTTTTAAAGGTATGGTTTTGATACTTTTTCGAAAAAGCCGGAAGAATGTTTTACTTAATTTCACATTTATAAAAATTCTTCTGTTATATAATCTCCCTGCGGTACAAAATATATGCAAGGAATGTATTTACTGTGTTATGTTTCACGATGGTGTAACGGAATCCTGTGGGGATTCGTCAGGAATGAATTTAATTCTGCTTTGGTCTTCATAGAAGCGAGTGGTAAGATGGATAATTATTCGTGAACTCGTTGGTAGTTACTGGAATGGTGCGCAAAGCTTTCCGTTCTAGAGAAATCGTTCGTGAAATCATTGCAGACGCTGCTCTTGGGAGTAACGCCCGGGCGCATTGTATCGCGGTTAGCAGAGAAAGCAGTCAATTTTAATGTCTGCCGGAGCTGCGAGCGTGAAGGACAGTAACGCCTAATGAATACAGCCGGAGTAGAAAGGGTTTAATCTCGCCTGCTGCATTGTCTGCGGGGGTGGCGTCCTCTTGAGAACTTTGAAGAAATTCTTCGACGCTTACAGTCGCCACAACTTCGCTACAGCGCGCAGAGACAAGCAAGAGGAAAATGCGAACCGAGAGACAGGGCTGAAGGGGAATATCTCGCGCGAGGCAGAAGGTAAATACTGCTCCTGCGCCCATGAAATTAACGTTCTAAACAAATAGTACAAGCTACCGCCGAGCGTTTAAAATATTCAGAGGATAAAATTAATTGTTCATGATTTGATGGAAAGATAACTATATTGTGTATACCATTTATAAGAGAAAACTAGTACCTAGCATTGTAGGTGAGCGGTTAACGCTCTGATCTCGCATTCGGGAGGACGCAGGTTTGAATCCCGGTCCAGGCATCCAGATTTGGCCTTTCTCTGGTTTGCATAATTCACTCCAGGCTAATACTGGCATGGTTACTTCAAAAAGGCGATGGCCAAATTCCTACCCGTTCCTTGTCCCCAGTCCCATCACGCCTCTAATTACCGCGACGTAGTAAAAAAAAAAAAAAAAAAAAAAATACACACACACAATTCTTTTTTTAATATATATATATATATATATATATAATGTCTGAAGTCATACAGCAATATCTTAGCCACTATATTTGTTTATATTTTATTTTATTTTATTTTCAGGTGAAACTAACTAGATATTAGAAAAATAAACAGATTATAAATCTGTACGTTAACATTGAGAAGAATGTTTGTATAATTTAAAACTTTTTTAAAACAAAAATATCTTTGGTTATCTGGTAATATAACCAAAGCAGTGCAACACACTGAATTTCGAATGGGTGCTGCAACATCAGTTTACTGAAATGAAACATGAGCCGCCAATAAATGAGGCCTTATTTAAAAATTCTGACTGCAGAAATGAGGTTTAAAATGCTTAAATGCCATAATAGGATTAACAAGAATGGATTACGAATGATGGCTTAAGAGAAGATCTAATAGTGTGTACAGAGTGATTCAAGATGAATGGTAAATACCGAAGGAGGTGATAGTGCTAACAATATTGAGTAGACAAGTTCATAGTAAGATGTGTCCGACTTCCATTCGCTTTGGAGGTAAGTGCTGTAATGTTATGCATGAAATAAACCTCAGAAACTGACAAAGAGCACAAAAATAACTTACAGAAATACTTTATTCATGCAGAAACTCACGCATATTTTACAAAAGTTTAAATTACATGTTCCATGGCAACTACAACTACAGTCTCTTCCTTTTTTCTGTGATCCGCGCGCATCGGGACTGTGCTTGTGGACTTCGAGCATCAATAAAGTGCTTCAATTTGTGTATCGAAGTCGACCGTGGGATTTTCGAGCAATTGATTTAAGCTGTTGTAAAATATGCGTCTGTTTCTGTATGAATAAAGTACTTCAATAAGTTATCTGTGCACTCTTGATCATTTTCTGATGTTTATTTTATGCATAGCATCGCAGCAACTCTGTCTCCAAAACGAATGGAAACGGACGCATGTTCATGTGATCTTTTTAACTCTATATTGTTCAATACCTTCAATATTTACGATTCCTCCCAAATCATCTCGTAAGATTCAGCAAAGATGAGGTAAATAGTTTGAAACACGTAAAAACAATGACCAAGGAGATTGTGAACGTTTTCGCGGCGGCAGCACTGTAGAAAACACTCTCGGGATTCTAGCCGCGTCAAATAAAAGTCGACTGGCGACGTTTCGAGAGCCGGCACTGCTCCCATTGTCAAACCCTGCTTAACTAACTAAAACTGCCTAGCGGTAGTCTCTATATAGGGCTACCGGGCGGGAGAGGAGGGGAACTCGCGCGGAGGGCGGGTCTGCTTGGTGACGTCATGTTCCGGTTGTTGTGTTTCGTAATTGTCTAATAACTGGCCTCCATGTTTGACTTATGTTAAGTCCTTGATCCCGATTTATCACATTGTTATTAACTCTGATTTCAATCGCCTCTTTCACGACACTATCCCAAAAATTATTAGCATGGCAGAGGCGTGTCGTCTTGTCAAAGCACGGCTCATGACAGTTTTCAAGGGCGTGCTCTACTATACCCGATTTTTCTTTCTGCCCCAACTCGCCAGTCGACTTTTATTTGACGCGGCTAGAATCCCGAGAGTGTTTTCTACAATGACCAAGGAGAGTTTATTAAAACGTTTAAATAAATATAATGCGAGAGTTTAGGTAAAATAAGAGCTACAAGGGAAGTGAAGAGAAAATGTACAGTTGGAAGAATTTAAAAAGAATTTGTTCTCGAATCATTTTTTTTTAAAACCGGAAAACTGGTGTCTTACAAAAGAAAACAAAGAGAGGAGTTTGCAAAAAAAAAGTAAATAAGTAATCTCGTAGGGTTCATTGGTAAGAGCGGAAAAACTGAATTAAAACTGTAAGCAATATACAGCGTGTTCAGGAATGACAGGATAATCCTGCAAGCGCAGGTAGGTCACGTCATTTCCTACTATATAACAAAATTTTATTTTAGTAAAAGTTTCACCATTTTCGAGATATTGATTTTTAATATTTTTTCAAAACATGTGACTTTGCTCAGTTTATTCCACGAAATTTCTACAAATTAACAATTTTTGAACCTTGAACGTTGTTTTCTTTTTAGTTTACTCAGAGATATTTGAGTTATCTAAATCAATTTTTTTTTCTTAAAACGTTAAAAAACCTTATAAAAATATGAAATGGTATAATTAGTTTATACTTCTTTTAAAATGATTGTTTTATGGTAGTTCGATCTGCTAAATAGACTATTGACTATTTTAAACATGTAGTAAAAAAATGATGATAATGATTTTGAAAAAGACCTTTTAAGGCTTTTTTTTATTTATTTATTTTTTTTAAAGAAAAAGAACATTGTTTTAGATGACTCAAATATCCTTGAGTAAATTTTTTTTAAAAAGGTTTAAAAAGTCTTTGTTAACAATACTTGTTAAATTTTTTACTCAAAACCATCTTACTTATGATCCTGATATGTTCGAGCAAATTTTTGATGAAAGTTAATAACAAAGACGATAAGTCTTATAGTTAATGACTCAAAAGAATTTTAAAAACGTAGGACTTAAATTTAGCCATTCGATTAGTCGACATTTCGACTGTGTTCTGTGCATCCGACACACAACTGAATAATAATAATAATCACGGCAAATCTGGAGTTCCGGAATAATTTTTAATTTTTTAATTTTTCTTTATGGTCTTTAATCTTTTATGCATCGTAAGCATTGAGAGAAGAATCTGTTTATTCCAGGATATCTCGATTCCCAGGCTTGATATTTTCTATTTTCGCCAAGGTCTCTGTCAATATTTCCCTTTGTCTGTTAGAGTTTTATGGACGCGATAATTGGTGCGTTAAACTACTGTCGGTACACAAAACTTTGGTGTTTTAGTTTACGAGCAAATTTTGATGGTCTATTTCAGCTTTAAGGACGCTGTTAAATTCCTTTTAATAACTCCAGTAAAATCTCGGAGCTCTACGTCGAAGTGAACAATGATGGAGTCATGTCTGGTCTGAAGTCAGGAAAACATTTTCTACGCTGTCAGCCTTTAGAATTAAATCTGAGGACGTTAGCTTTATCTGAAGAAAATAACCACAAGAAACCTGCAATTTTTAAATAGTGTAGCACTAATTAAAATATCTAAATTTGTATCTTAGTTAGGGGTTGAGCTTTGTATATTTGTTGAGACTGATTAAGTAAATATTTTGAAATGGCTGAAGTGAAACTAGACTTCGAGCTTCAGAATAAAAAAGAAAATCTGTGTGTTCTTCCAGACGATTATCATACAAACCAAGTTCAAATAACAAGGCAGGAACAAGAAAAATTATTGGATAGTTCTTCACACTAAAATTTAGATCTGCATAAAACCAACACAACCTTCATGTATTTCCATAACAGTGCTTCCAGAGATGGTTTTGATATCGAAAGAAGACTTAATTTTCACGTTCAGCCTAGGATCAAACATGAAAACAGAGGACACACATTACGTAACAACCTTTTTTCTCTTTTTTTCTATACTTCTATTTAAATTCTATCGACGTTCATGTTATTAAGGTTGATTTCTAACACTCACTCCCTTACCTCTTAAAGACCTACTTCACGTTTGCTTTGCCGTTGTGTTCCCATTTTTGTGATGGTAATATTCTGAAAAATAATTAACAGAATGAAACTAATATTTCTTTTTCTTCCTTGTTTTATCAGCGCTATAATGTGTATTTTTCTCTGTTTATTTTATTCGAAGAGCAAAAATGTCCTTACTTATCGAACTGTTGTTTTTTTTTCGTATTGAACCAACGAAAGTTTGTTTAATAGACCAGTATTCACAAACAATGTAGCTTGTGGGTGTTCTAACGAATGATACTCGACGTAAGGCGAAAGACATACACCCTGCGACAGCCTCATTCAGAGGCTGCGGTATTGAGTTCGCCACACGTGTACAAAACGCAGCTCCATTACCATCACAATGCAGAGGCAAAAGCGATTCCGATTTGCATTACAATAAGCACTCCTTTTTGATGCATGTAAAGTGGCTTGTCACCTGGAAATTCCATTGTGTCACCAAGACAAAGGGGATGTTCAGTCCGTGTGGATTACAGAATTAAGCCGACCGACACACATTGCACTTGTCATTAACTACAAGACTATGATGGATTGCTATCCAACTACACGACAACAAGCTCTGTATGCGACCAGCGTACTAACCTGAGTACTAAGCTTCACACTGCTAAACGGGAATAGCTTCGACAGCACCGTAACTTATTGGCTCTAGCAACAAGGCATTGATCCCGTCACTTGTCATTACAGACATCTGATTTGGTAATAACGTAAACAGCGATATTTTTCCTTAAAAAAACATATATATATATATACATATATATAATTGATAAAATTGCGATGGAGCCCCCGCTCCGGTGCCAATCTCCCTACACACCGATTTTCTCTTTTTCTCTTCCAACCTACTTTTGCCCTCTACTTTAAATTCCTTCTCTGTTTCAGGTTAACTGTTAATTACATCTCTTAACTTATTCACAAGGATTACAAATCAATGTCAATTGTACAGAAAGGGTTAACATTTACTGGAGCTTCCTTATTCAATGTCTTACCAACAGAAATTAAATGTTATCTACATATACCCAACTACTTTAAGTCCAAACTGAAAGAGTTTCTGCTTCAGAACCCATTTTACTCAGTGAAAGAATTTTCTTCTTGGAATTTGGTAGCTAAGAATGACTGATAAAAAAGTATATATGGTGTATGGTAGGGGAAGGTGACAAAGTTGTCCACAATTACTAAAATGATATATGGTTTTTCTTTCTGTTGAAACTTTTGACAAATGAAGTAATTACACTGTTTAGAAAATTTCACTCATATATAGTAACTAACATGGGATAGCATGCACTCAAAAACAGCTGTCAAAAAGTACGATACTAAGAGGTTTTTAAGTAATTGACTGCGTATGAGTTGTTGGTAATATAATTGATATTGTTAATAGGTGTGTGTACTCTTCCACATAAATAGAAACTACAGTGAAACCTATCATGGTAACTGGTTGGTAAGAAAATAACTGGTTGTTAGATGCTGGTAACAAGTGTATACACTGTTCCACATAATAAGTATTAATTAACTCGGGATTGTATTTGTAGATTACAGGAAAAACTGCTTATACTAATGGGTCGTAACTAACTTGTTGTCAATATATAATAATATTATCAATTATATAGTAATACTGACATTACTAATAAGTGTATGTACTGTTCCACATACCCGAGATTATTCTCACATGGGATCAAAGTGAACATATCTATCTATCTATCTAACTAACTATTTATTCCAGCCCCTCACACCCTTTCCCACGAAATAATATTTTCCCCACAGTCTTATGCCTGAAATCAGGTGCCAGCTTGTGGTAATCGTCAACCTTACCCTTCCAAGCACCTCTCTTAATTTTCGCACCAATATCTTTCCATGCTTCATCACCAGTATAGGCTTTGTACACTCCCGTGATTCTCTTTACCCTCCTTCTATCCTCCAATGAATCCCTCTCCAGCTCCTTGGTCATATTAGTTACTGATTGTGTTCTGCGGTAATTTCCAAAGACAAATCTGGAAGCCCTCCTCTGCACCCCCTCCAACTCCTGTATTTGATACCCAAAATGTGGGTCCCAAACTACACCACCATATTCTCCAAGTAAAGAACAACTAGGTGACCCGTGCAAAAATTTCGCGAATTCGATTAATAGTAAGGTCGGGGTCTGTAATAGGATGAAAGGAGAACAGCCTCATTTGTTTCAAATGTTTGTTTTTTTAGTTTAATTGGTACACAACAAAAGTCGACGCCAGTGAAACAGTTTATTAATATCTCTGTGGTCTGTGCTACTGCTATCTAGCGTCTTGGCTATGAACTGTCTCATACGCGCGACTTTCACGGTTGTTACTTTTGCTCTTTAAGCGTCAAATTCCAAAAAAATTTGTTCTTAAGATTTAATATGATAGCTTATTTATCTATTTCTTAGATATTAAGTAAGATAAATGGCTCATGATATAAAAAAATACGTTACGGAAATTATTATAATTTTGACCTTTAAGGATCGAAATTCGAAAAATTCCTTTTTTAAAATATGATTTGACAACGGCGGAGACTTTAATCTTTAAAATGATATATCATTTATATAAATTGGTTAGATATCAACGGAGATAAATGGCTCGTGACACATAAACGCGCTGCAGAAATATTGATACTTTTGTTCTTTAAGAGATGAATTCAGAAAAATGAACGTTTTAGTAAATGATGTCATCAAATAGATCTTAGTCTTTAAAATGACACTTCATTTATAGTTTTCGGTTAGGAATGCAGGGAAATAAATACTTCTTGGTACAAAAAATCGCATTTTAGAAATATTGACATTTTTGCCTTTTAAGGGTTGAATTCCGAAAAATTCCCCTTTTAAAAATATTGTGCTCAAAGGGGAAAACATAAGCTTTAAAATTGATACCTCATTCATATATTTTGGTTAGTTACAAGGGAAATACTGGACTATGACCAAAAAAAAAAACCTTATATCAATAATACATATGATATTCACTTTCTGGAAATTACAGTATCTTTATTAACAGCGTAAAAAACCTGTATGTCGCTGAATGACAGATTGATGCTAACATTAACATTCATTACTGAAGTGAACTACACTTAATGGTTCCTTGAGGTTTATTACTATGTACACAAACACTGGTAAACAATAACAAATGTGGTACAGTTAGCGGATGACCGTCGAGAAATTTAGCCTGGTCCTGATCCGGGGTAGAGAGACGGCTTCTACTTCTCGCGAACTTCCGGTGGTCTTCTGTAGTTGAAGCTTGTTCCGCGGTCAGGCCGGAACTGGCGGTGGAGCGGCCGGCTACGCTTATATAGGCGGCCTGGCGCAGGAATTCCGTTGTGTGGTAGTACGGCGACCTCTGTAAGAAATAGTCCCACTTAGCGTCTAGATGATTCTATTTGTTTTCCTGGTATGTTTTGATGTCTCTGCGCCTGTTTGGAGTCGTATATGTATCCCGGCGTGCAGGCGCGTTGTGTGTGAGGTCTGCCTGGCAGGGGCCTTTACTGGCAGACTGAACATACCTCCCTCCCGGGGGGGGAAGGGGGGGAAGCGATGTCTGCGACGTCTGCGAGGTCGTCTGCCGCGGCGCCCTGGAGCAGACTATGAAGGCTACCTCCAGGGGAGTACGGAGCTGTTCCCCTGGCGATGCGTGCCGACCTGCGTCGTGGTGCAGGTTGTGGTGGAGGTACTTGTGGAGCTAACGGCATCGGTTCGTCGGCGTCGATGGCCGGGGGCTGTACGGGGGGCGCTGAAGATGGTCCCCGCAGGTGGTCGAGAGGCTGCGACTGAAGGGTGTCGGAGCGACCGACAGGTTGTGGCGTCGTTGGTGGCGCTGTAACTGTCCCTGAGCAACGGTTAGACGGCAGGAGTGATGGAGGTGGCAGGGAAGGAGAGGAAGAAGTGGATGGCCGTGCCGTGGTGGAAGAGGACGGTGCCGTGGGGTAGCGGGGACGTAGTTGGTTTCGATGGCGTCGCACTATCCGGCCATCCAGGCTGACGTCGAACAGTTGGCGGCCCCGGGGCCGCTGGATGACCCCCGGAAGCCAACCGGCCCGGGAGCCAAACCCGCGGGCCCAGACTAGGGAGCCCGGGGTGAAACGGAATGGGCCCGAAGGTACCTGTACTTTGGGCGGGGGTAAGAGGAGATGGAGGAGAGTGCGGGGTTGGCGGCCATGTAGCAATTCCGCCGGGCTTTTGGCCCCCACTGGAGTGGTTCGATAGGAGCTGAGGAAGAGTGTCAATGCCTCTTCGAGTTTGTGACTTGTGGTGTATTTGGTCATTTGGGTTTTGAATGTTCTGACTAGCCGTTCCGCCTCCCCGTTAGATTGGGGGTGGAAGGGCGGGGTGAGGAGGTGTTGGATATTGTTGGCGGTACAGAAGGATAGGAATTCCCGACTTCGAAATTGCGGTCCGTTATCTGTGACGATAGCGTATGGTAATCCTTCGATGGAAAAGATCTTCGTGAGGGCTGAAATGGTGACCTCTGTAGTGATTGTGGAGCAACGGACGACGTATGGGAAGTGGGAAAAGGCATCCGTCACTAGGAGCCACTGGTGGCCTAGGAATGGGCCAGCGAAGTCGAGGTGAATGCGTTCCCAGGGTCCGGACGGTGCCGGCCAGGAAAGGAACTTTTGAGGGGGGCGGGGCAGTTGTTGGGCACAGATGGTACAGCGCCGCACCATCTTCGTGACATCCGTGGTAAGGCCGATCCAGAATACATGGCGTCTGGCAAGGGATTTGGTGCGGGCAATTCCCCAGTGTCCTTGGTGGAGAGTTTGGAGGATTGTCGGTTGTAGGGATCTCGGAACGACGACCCTCGGGGTGGAATTTGGTTCTGTGCGGAGGAGCACTCCCTCTACTACTGAGAGCTGGTGGCGGATGGAGTAGTAGAACTTGAGGTCTTGATGATGGCGTGGAGGGGAACGTGTTTGCCACCCGTGTTGGATGTGGTGTCGGATGACACGGAGGAGGGGGTCCTCCCCTGTGGCTGCCGCGACTTTTGAGGCCGTGACTGGAAATGTCTTCAGTGCTTCTTGTATGTCATCGTCGATCTGGAACACCAGAAGTTCCGACTTGTCGAAGGCAAGGTCTGGTCCCTGCGGTAGTCTGGATAAGGCGTCTACATTGGCATGCCTGGAGGTGGTACGGAAATGCATGGTATATCTGAACTGGGACAGGAATAGTGCCCAACGCTGGATGCGGTGGGATGTTTTGGTAGGCAGACGTGTGGACGGATCAAATAGTGATAGGAGTGGCTTGTGGTCGGTAATGAGATGAAAAGAAATCCCATATAAAAGGGAATAGAATTTGGAGCAGGCAAAAACAATAGCTAGCGCCTCTTTCTCGATTTGAGAATATTTAAGCTGAGCAGCCGATAGGGCTTTGGAGATGTAAGCTACGGGGCGTTCCGTGCCATCTGGTAATTTATGAGACAGAACTGCCCCCACACCGTAATCGGATGCATCTGTGGCAAGTATCAAGGGGAGGTTTGGAGTGTATGGCATGAGGCATGCTGCGGACTTGAGCTGCTGTTTAAGGGTGTGGAATGCGGTCTCGCAAGCTGGGGTCCAACGGAACGGGACATTCTTGCGACAGAGGTGGTACAGGGGTGCTGCCACTTGTGCTGCTGAGGGTATAAATTTTCTGTAGTATGAAATCTTGCCTAAAAAAGATTTCAACTGATGTAGATCCTGAGGCCGAGGTAAGTTGGAAAATGCTGGGGAAATGCCTTCCTGAGCGATGATGTGACCCAGGTAGGAAATGGATTGTTGAAAAAATTGACACTTGGAAAGGTTGCATTTCAATCCTGCTGCACGGAGGCGGAGGAAGAGTAGGCGGAGGTTGGTCATGTGTTCGGCAGCGGAGGGTCCCGTGACGACTATGTCGTCGAGATAGTTGATGCATCCCGGAATATCCTGGAGAAGTTGTTCGAGATACCGTTGAAAAATCGCTGGAGCACTGGCCAAGCCGAACATGAGCCGGTTGAGTTGGAAGAGGCCAGAGGGAGTGTTGATGACTGTGTATTGTCGGGACTGGATATCCAAAGGGATTTGAAGGTATGCTTCTGCCAGGTCAATTTTTGTAAAGTAGGTACCTCCTGCTAGTTTACGGAAGAGGTCGTCCGGTCTCGGAAGTGGATAGTCGTCTACCAGCAGATGCGGGTTGACGGTGGTCTTAAAGTCACCACAGAGACGTAAGCGGCGTCCTGGCTTCTGAACTATGACCAACGGCGTGGCCCAGGGGCTGAACCGCACCGGCTGGAGGATCCCTTCGTCTTGGAGACGTTGAAGTTCTTCCTGAAGTGGTTGTTGAAGCGCTACGGGTACCTGGCGTGCCCGGAAGTATCGAGGCCGTACGTCCGGCCGGAGTTGGAGTGATGCTTCGAAGTCCTTTGCACAGCCGACGCCTGGTGAGAACAGGTCCTGAAACTCGGTGCAAAGGGCGTCCACTTCAGGAAAAGGAACATGCTGAGATACGAGGTGTATGTTATCCTCAATTGAAAATCCGAATAAGCGGAAAGCGTCCAGTCCAAATAAGTCTGCTGTGAGAGAACTGTTAACTACTAAAAAGGGGACTGAACGATGTACAGACTTATACATGACGTTTGCTGTGAATTGTCCCAGGAGTGCTATTTCCTGTTTGTTGTATGTCAGGAGGCGCTTGGGGGCCGGCGAGAGGGGGGGCGAGCCAATTTGCACATAAGTAGTATAATTAAGCAATGAGACTGCTGCTCCTGTGTCGACTTGTAGGCGCAGGGCTTGCCATTGACCGTAACGTCAATAAAAAGTTTGGATGCTGTGGAAGTGTCTACCTGATTGATATCCATAGGTGCGCCGCTCAACCTGTCTTGGTAAGACCCTGGGCGGCGAGAGCCGGGATTGGCATTGGTGGTGTTGGTGCGGCAGACGGACGCCAGGTGTCCTTCCTTGCCGCAACGTGAGCATTCAGCCCAACGATCCGGACAATTTTCCCTCTCATGTGCTGAATAACAGGCGGGGCAGGAGGGTAGGCGGAGCGGGCTGCGGCGTCGGCGCTGCGGGATCCGCTGCTGCTGCCGAGACTTGGTGCCCCTGCCGGAACGGGCCGGTTCGATGTCCTTCTGAGGAAGCGGTCCCCGGTTGTGGTGTCGGGAGGAGCGCGACTGGGAGCTCTGGATGGCGGCGACGTCCTGTGTGTCCTCTACGTCGGTTCGGATTGCGGCCACATCCGCCCAGGACTCCAGGCGGCGATCTGCGGCCGTAGATATTTCGAATTTGTAGGCAAGTTCGATGACCTGCTCCAGGGATGGGTCCTCTAACTTGAGGGCGTCATGCCGGAAGAAGCCCGATCAGACGTATCGCCAGTGGGCGGCCGAACTCCAAGGCCTTAGCAGAAAATGTAAGTTTCAAACTCGTTGTTCCCACGAATCCTACGCCGACGACATGGTGCGTGATCACATCATACAGCCTGCACCAGATGCCGCACTCCGGCATGACGCCCTCAAGTTAGAGGACCCATCCCTGGAGCAGGTCATCGAACTTGCCTACAAATTCGAAATATCTACGGCCGCAGATCGCCGCCTGGAGTCCTGGGCGGATGTGGCCGCAATCCGAACCGACGTAGAGGACACACAGGACGTCGCCGCCATCCAGAGCTCCCAGTCGCGCTCCTCCCGACACCACAACCGGGGACCGCTTCCTCAGAAGGACATCGAACCGGCCCGTTCCGGCAGGGGCACCAAGTCTCGGCAGCAGCAGCGGATCCCGCAGCGCCGACGCCGCAGCCCGCTCCGCCTACCCTCCTGCCCCGCCTGTTATTCAGCACATGAGAGGGAAAATTGTCCGGATCGTTGGGCTGAATGCTCACGTTGCGGCAAGGAAGGACACCTGGCGTCCGTCTGCCGCACCAACACCACCAATGCCAATCCCGGCTCTCGCCGCCCAGGGTCTTACCAAGACAGGTTGAGCGGCGCACCTATGGATATCAATCAGGTAGACACTTCCACAGCATCCAAACTTTTTATGACGTTACGGTCAATGGCAAGCCTGCGCCTACAAGTCGACACAGGAGCAGCAGTCTCATTGCTTAATTATACTACTTATGTGCAAATTGGCTCGCCCCCCCTCTCGCCGGCCCCCAAGCGCCTCCTGACATACAACAAACAGGAAATAGCACTCCTGGGACAATTCACAGCAAACGTCATGTATAAGTCTGTACATCGTTCAGTCCCCTTTTTAGTAGTTAACAGTTCTCTCACAGCAGACTTATTTGGACTGGACGCTTTCCGCTTATTCGGATTTTTCAATTGAGGATAACATACACCTCGTATCTCAGCATGGTTCCTTTTCCTGAAGTGGACGCCCTTTGCACCGAGTTTCAGGAACCTGTTCTCACCAGGCGTCGGCTGTGCAAAGGACTTCGAAGCATCACTCCAACTCCGGCCGGACGTACGGCCTCGATACTTCCGGGCACGCCAGGTACCCGTAGCGCTTCAACAACCACTTCAGGAAGAACTTCAACGTCTCCAAGACGAAGGGATCCTCCAGCCGGTGCGGTTCAGCCCCTGGGCCACGCCGTTGGTCATAGTTCAGAAGCCAGGACGCCGCTTACGTCTCTGTGGTGACTTTAAAACCACAGTCAACCCGCATCTGCTGGTAGACGACTATCCACTTCCGAGACCGGACGACCTCTTCCGTAAACTAGCAGGAGGTACCTACTTTACAAAAATTGACCTGGCAGAAGCATACCTTCAAATCCCTTTGGATATCCAGTCCCGACAATACACAGTCATCAACACTCCCTCTGGCCTCTTCCAACTCAACCGGCTCATGTTCGGCTTGGCCAGTGCTCCAGCGATTTTTCAACGGTATCTCGAACAACTTCTCCAGGATATTCGGGATGCATCAATTATCTCGACGACATAGTCGTCACGGGACCCTCCGCTGCCGAACACATGACCAACCTCCGCCTACTCTTCCTCCGCCTACCGTGCAGCAGGATCTGAAATGCAACCTTTCCAAGTGTCAATTTTTTCAACAATCCATTTCCTACCTGGGTCACATCATCCTCAGGAAGGCATTTCCCCAGCATTTTCCTATGTGGACGCTATTTCCAAATTACCTCGGCCTCAGGATCTACATCAGTATGAAATCTTTTTTTAGGCAAGATTTCATACTACAGAAAATTTATACCCTCAGCAGCACATAGTGGCAGCACCCCTGTACCACCTCTGTCGCAAGAATATTCCGTTCCGTTGGACCCCAGCTTGCGAGACCGCATTCCACACCCTTAAACAGCAGCTCAAGTCCGCAGCATGCCTCATGCCATATACTCCAAACCTCCCCTTGATACTTGCCACAGATGCATCGATTACGGTGTGGGGGCAGTTCTGTCTCATAAATTACCAGATGGCACGGAACGCCCCGTAGCTTACATCTCCAAAGCCCTATCGGCTGCCCAGCTTAAATATTCTCAAATCGAGAAAGAGGCGCTAGCTATTGTTTTTCGCCTGCTCCAAATTCTATTCCCTTTTATATGGGATTTCTTTTCACCTCATACCGACCACAAGCCACTCCTATCACTATTTGATCGTCCACACGTCTGCCTACCAAACATCCCACCGCATCCAGCGTTGGGCACTATTCCTGTCCCAGTTCAGATATACCATGCATTTCCGTACCACCTCCAGGCATGCCAATGCAGACGCCTTATCCAGACTACCGCAGGGACCAGACCTTGCCTTCGACAAGTCGGAACTTCTGGTGTTCCAGATCGACGATGACATACAAGAAGCACTGAAGACATTTCCAGTCACGGCCTCAAAAGTCGCGGCAGCCACAGGGGAGGACCCCCTCCTCCGTGTCATCCGACACCACATCCAACACGGGTGGCAAACACGTTCCCCTCCACGCCATCATCAAGACCTCAAGTTCTACTACTCCATCCGCCACCAGCTCTCAGTAGTAGAGGGAGTGCTCTCCGCACAGAACCAAATTCCACCCCGAGGGTCGTCGTTCCGAGATCCCTACAGCCGACAATCCTCCAAACTCTCCACCAAGGACACTGGGGAATTGCCCGCACCAAATCCCTTGCCAGACGCCATGTATTCTGGATCGGCCTTACCACGGATGTCACGAAGATGGTGCGGCGCTGTACCATCTGTGCCCAACAACTGCCCCGCCCCCCCCTCAAAAGTTCCTTTCCTGGCCGGCACCGTCCGGACCCTGGGAACGCATTCACCTCGACTTCGCTGGCCCATTCCTAGGCCACCAGTGGCTCCTAGTGACGGATGCCTTTTCCCACTTCCCATATGTCGTCCGTTGCTCCACAATCACCACAGAGGTCACCATTTCAGCCCTCACGAAAATCTTTTCCATCGAAGGATTACCATACGCCATCGTCACAGATAACGGACCGCAATTTCGAAGTCGGGAATTCCTATCCTTCTGTACCGCCAACAATATCCAACACCTCCTCACCCCGCCCTTCCACCCCCAATCTAACGGGGAGGCGGAACGGCTAGTCAGAACATTCAAAACCCAAATGACCAAATACACCACAAGTCACAAACTCGAAGAGGCATTGACACTCTTCCTCAGTTCCTATCGAACCACTCCAGTGGGGGCTTAAAGCCCGGCGGAATTGCTGCATGGCCGCCAACCTCGCACTCTCCTTCATCTCCTCTTACCCCCTCCCAAAGTACAGGTACCTTCGGGCCCATTCCGTTTCACCCCGGGCTCCCTAGTCTGGGCCCGCGGGTTTGGCTCCCGGGCCGGTTGGCTTCCGGGGGTCATCCAGCGGCCCCGGGGCCGCCAACTGTTCGACGTCAGCCTAGATGGCCGGGTAGTGCGACACCATCGAAACCAACTACGTCCCCGCTACCCCACGGCACCGTCCTCTTCCACCACGGCACGGCCATCCACTTCTTCCTCTCCTTCCCCGCCCCCTCCACCACTCCTGCCGTCTAACCGTTGCTCAGAGACAGTTACAGCGCCACCACCACCGACGCCACAACCTGTTGGTCGCTCCGACACCCTTCAGCCGCAGCCTCTCGACCACCTGCGGGGACCATCTTCAGCGCCCCCCGTACAGCCCCCGGCCATCGACGCCGACGAACCGATGCCGTTAGCTCCACAGGTACCTCCATCACAACGTGCACCACGACGCAGGTCGGCACGCATCGCCAGGGGAACAGCTCCGTACTCCCCCGGAGGTAGCCTTCATAGTCTGCTCCAGGGCGCCGCGGCAGACGACCTCGCAGACGTCGCAGACATCGCTTCCCCCCCCCCCCGGAGGGAGGTATGTTCAGTCTGCCAGTAAGGCCCCTGCCAGGCAGACCTCACACACAACGCGCCTGCACTCCGGGATACATATACGACTCCAAACAGGCGCAGAGGCATCAAAACAAACCAGGAAAATAAATAGAATCATCTAGACGCTAAGTGGGACCTTTTCTTACAGAGGTCGCCGTACTACCACACAACGGTATTCCTGCGCCAGGCCGCCTTTATAAGCGTAGCCGACAGCTCCACCGGCAGTTCCAGCCTGACCGCGGAACCAGCGTCAACTACAGAAGACCACCGGAAGTTCGCGAGAAGTAGAAGCCGTCTCTCTCTACCCCGGATCAGGACAAGGCTAAATTTCTCGACGGTCATCCGATAACTGTACCCACATTTGTTTATTGTTTACCAGTTGTTTTGTGTACATAGTAATAAACCTCAAGGAACCATTAG
>JARYHS010002281.1:0-50020 GCA_031002005.1 Vandiemenella viatica
ATTTACAACAATCAGATAATAATCTGACCAAATTGATTCCAAATCCTACGATTTAAAAAATTTACATCCAAATATTATTTACACTGCACAAAATTGTTTTAGCTAGGTATTTCAAAATTACATTTTGCTGGCAAGACAGAAATGCTGTATCACATAGTAAACATTTTCTTTAGAAATGTTATAAATACTAAACTACTGTGTATTGTTTGTAAATGTTAGAGATGAGACATTTGTGAAAAACGCATTTCCATCTTGATACAATTCAGTTAATGCCTCTTTCTTAGACAATCCATTCTCCATGTGACTATAAATTGGAGTAATAAATAATGCCTAACATTAAACTTTATTTTTAAAAGAATTCTTTAAAATTTTAAGAGATTCTTTACTGACATGGGGGAGGGG
The DNA here is from genome assembly GCA_031002005.1 of Vandiemenella viatica. Lineage (NCBI taxonomy): Eukaryota > Metazoa > Arthropoda > Insecta > Orthoptera > Morabidae > Vandiemenella > Vandiemenella viatica. The sequence continues at coordinate 403 of JARYHS010002281.1, forward strand.
GTTTTCACATCTGCATCCATAGCACCATTAGGTCCTTTCTGGAAACAGTAAGACAGGTTTTTGTACTTCAAATTTTTTTATATAAATGGTGTATTGCTGCTTACATAATTAAAAATCATTTGGGCATTTACTTAAGATTTAAATAGCCAAATGTGGCAAAGGTAGGATATTTTAAAAATAAAATTTGTGATAAGAAAGATTAAGAGCTATTCCAAAGAATTTTACCAATGCCTTTAACATCAGTATATTCACCCTGGTCTAACAGTACCTCCATGGAATTTCAAATGGCAAGGCAGGTGGTAATAATATATCACACAAAAACACGCAAAATTTTCACACGATTTCACATAAGCTTTGTACAAAGCCTAAGTTTTGTAGACTGGCAAATCTGTTTGTCAGCAGAAGCATGAATTCTAAACACAGCATATAAATTTAATGTACAGAATAAAAACGTGTATCTCATTTCACTGAGTGTCACATGGGAGAAATTCAATTAGCAGATCCTACCGTTTAATAATTAAAAGGTAAAGGATTTACAACAAACAGTAGGAAACAGATAATACACTTATGGAGCTACTTGCAAGGTACATTATTTCTTGTGTGCGAGTATGCTCCTCAAATCTGAAACAATAGGATGTCATACAGATTTTGACACAAACAGTATGTCTCTCTCTCTCTCTCTCTCTCTCTCACACACACACACACACACACACACACACACACACACACACACACACGCACACACATCCATTGTCTTGTTACGATAAAAATGCACTGATGATCAGTCACTTTAACACTGACAACTTCTTATTTGACTCGCAAATTCAGAGTATCCCGAATAATCAGATTGCCAGCCTTACTTTGGCTATAGGAACATGCTATAAATTTAGGATCTCTGTTAAACTGATTTCTGCAAGACATTATGGCTCATTCTGGAACTTAAAAAAATGGGGGGAAGCCATGTGAAGAGTTATGACTGCAGAAATCAGCCAGCAATTATTTTGGCTCCAAAATTTAGACAGAAGCTCTCAGTTATGCAGACTGCAATCTGATTTTACAACAAGCTGATCCTCTGTCTCACTGCAGGTCCTGGAAATGTAGAGGATGGGGACTGCCTGCTGGAACAAGGGTAAGGTGAGGATTCAGGAGAAGGATGTGAAAGGGAACCAGTTGGGACCACAGAAGGTGTTAGGGATGGGCCTGGGACGGGGTGTTATTGCATGAAATAATCCGGATGGTCGGAGTCTTTTTCAAACCTCTTGGCTTCTTCCTGCATGCTTTCCTTAATTTTCAGAATGGCGGCTGATTCAGTTTGGTCCTGGAAGGAAGAAAGTGTTCACTGCACAGTCCAAACTTCCAACAGTTTTTATGATATCTACAGAAATGAAATTTACTGAAGTTTTCTTTTTTGAATTTTAAAAATGAAAAGTGAAACCCAAGAAATCAAATTTGATTTTTGAAAAGAAATTTGGTTCATGCAACACACCCTTCCGTCGTCACGGCTTCTTGTGAGTTTGGCGGGTGGACATGTTAATCGTGTGATGAAGGCAGTAGGGAGGGGCAAGCGCATTAACATGAGGCAATCTGAGCATTCAAACAAGCTTTAATATTTAACATTTTTACATAACTTCCTCACAATTACATTTTCAAAGGGTGCACTCCAGTTTGCTGCAGTGGTAGACATTCCGATCGTCGACAGTGATCATGTATAATCAGAAAAAGAAATCAAATATTGCAAATGGAATGCACCAAAGCAAAGCATCCTCCCTACTCCCCTGCTTAACACAATCTTTGAGCTAATATCACAATTTCAGTCATCTGAAACCATTGAAAATGCTGCGACAAAAAGCAGCATATTAACTTCCAAAAGACGCGATTAAAATGAGAAAAATTATTTTTACAATAGCAAAGTCAAGACAAATATCATCACACAATTATCAGGCATCCTACTTTAACATGCAAAAATAATTAACAAAATTAAAAAAATAAAAAGATAACTAAGAATTTGCTTTAACTGTCATGGTGAAAATTACTTGAAAATAAATAAATAAAAAAAAAGACTGGTAAAAGGTTTGCAACAAACAATGGTGCATTTCCAATGACTTAAACTAATAATTAAGTATAATTAAGTATTGGTGCATACATCCATGTACCCTTGCCACATCCAGAAAACAGACTATATTTTAATTTAAAAATAATTCAAAAGATCAGTTAAATATTGTCGAGAAATGCCGCAATCTGGGCGAGTAAGTTCTCGAACGTAGGACGGTTCCTTAGATAAGACCCCAAGTGTCGTCGTGCTTGGATCTGGCACTACGTCTCGGAGAAATAGCCGCCGGCACTCATACTCACATTTTCCCCAGGTCCCCCAAAGCCCCCCAAGTTGTAGTCTCCCATCCCACTTCCGCTGTCTTCCCGAGGTGTTCCAGGACCTCCATTGGCAGGAGAGTTTTTCATGCCATCTAGGCCGTCTCCATTCATTACTGGTCCCATAGTGTTAGGTCCCATTGGTCCCATTGGACCTCCTTCAGGACCCGTAGCCATGGGGAAGTCCTGCAACCAAATTACATATTACAAAATATGAAACAACATGAGGTAGTATTGAAACAAATAACAAATACAAATATTTTTGATGCTTACACCAGGAATATTCCCGCCTGGCACAGATTTCATCATAGTGTACATATTTTCACCACCAGAATTTGAAGAGTCTGTGAACAAAAACTTAAGATCAGAATAAATAACAACACAAAACTTAAAGTATTTATTACATTGTTGCTTTTGGTGAAAGTTTGCTCACAAAATTTATTTTTAGCTGAAAAAATTGCTTCTCTTCAGAACAAAAAGTATTTTAAAAACCTGGGACAGCAAAAAATGGCTTCTGACAAATGATAAATAATATATGCTAATAATTTTGAAACAATAAGCAAGCAAATTTCTTAACCATCCAGTGTGGAATTATTTCAACTTCAATCCTTATATTAAATGTAAAGATTATTTTTAAGAGAAAACAAGTATTTTCTTTCTACTTGAATAAATCCATTAAGTATATTTAAATAATAACTTTAACTACTTCAAATCTGACTTGCGTAATTTACATATCTGACATTTTCTGAAATGTTACTCTTCCACAACAGATCTATTGAAAACTATTTTGTCTCAATACAAAAATCTGAAATTCAGTTTAAATAATCAGAGATACAAAGCATTAAAATCTACGCAGTATTAATGTATCATAATAAATGGCAAGTCTACACAAATAACAACATTCCTATAAAGCAATTAGGACTAAAATGCGAATTTATTGGGACATGATATGATCCATTCACATGCAATATTTATAGAAAAGTACAAATATGGAAATCTGATACATTGTACATGTAAGGGAACAGGAGGAGAAGGAAGATAAGGTTAGATTCTGAAATGGGAGGTAGAATTAGAGGAAAGATTTATTACTACATAGTTAAATGGCAAGTTTAGTAAATATTTACATATTGTAATATGTTAGATACACAACAGAATGACAGGTTAGGACAGGTCATTTAAGTGTGACAGGCATGCCGTCTTTTATAATCTGTATTCACCTTGTCTCGTCACAGGACTGGGAGTGGGCATTCGGTGACTAGCAGGGGAATAGGGACCCACAGAACCTAGAAAGAAATACAATCAGTGCATTCTTACGTGATGTAGTTATTTCATTATCAGTGTCAAAGTACATACAGCTAAAAATGGCAGAGGACAGTGTTAATTCTACATCTATAAACATGCCTCTTCTCCTTTAAAGAAAAAAAAATGTAATGCATGTTACTTGTGCCATTTCATCTAACTGAAAAGATGCAATTAGTTATTTATCTTCTAAACTAATGTTAAAAAGAATGCTGGAGAATGGTTTAAAAAATTCATGAGGTCAGGAAATTTTCCAGATAGGTATCCTGTGCCATGCATTGTATACGTAACTTTATTTGACGATTCTTTGAAATAAGATATAAATAATATGAGAAATTTATATAGTAATGACATGAAAAATAGGCCTTTCTTCCAAATACACTAGCTGAAAAAAAAAAAAAAACAAAAACAAAAACTAGAAGACATGTTAAGATGTGTAACTACATAAACATACACACCATCAGAGGGTATTTAAATTATGAGAGTTGCAATTCTCTGCAACACATGGAACAGCCATCTCGAGTGCATTAGTGCTGTTCATGTTAGGTGGTGTTGACAGGCCTGCTATGATATAGAACAGTGTCACATGTTGAGCGACCACTGTGAAGAACACACATGAGACATACTCATGTGAGACAGCATTATCAGCACCTTACAGAGTTTGAAAGAAGCCTCATTGTGGGTCTCCAATTGGCTGGCTGGTAGATTCGTGCCATATTCACATTTGTGGGAAATTTGAATGTGGCAGTGACCTGATGTTGGATCAAATGGGAAGCATACTTGTTGTGATGGCAGGTATACTCATTTTCAAGGTTACAGCTGACCACATCTGAACACCTCTGAACAACTCAAGGCAGAAAATCCTTATTGTGCACTGGGCACATTGTAACCTCTTCACATCTGCACCTGCCATCCAAGAACAAGTAATCGAATCCCTGCCACATTGTGCACCATTGGTCATAGACTAGCAGCAGCAGGATTGGAAAATCAGTGTGCAATGTGTAGGCTGCCATTAATACAACAGAAACAACTGCATTTGAAGTGGTGTGGCGATCGGAAAGCATGGAATAATGAAGAATGGAGTCTCAATGTGTTCAGTGATGAATCTTGGTTCTGCACTACCTCAAACTACCATCATCGGCGAGTATGCCAGTAACCTGGGGAGAGGTCTCATCCTTCCAATGTTTTGCAGAGGCACAGTGCTGTTAATATTGCCATCATGGTGTGGGGAGCCATCGGGTATGACTTCAGGTCATGTCTGGTAGTGATTGAGGGAACTCCGATGAGACAATTGTATGTCACTGACATCCTGCACCATGTGTTACCTCTTGTGCAACTGTATCATTGTGCCATTTTTCAACAGGACAATGCTTGTCAGATATAGCACATTATGAATTGTCTGGATGATTCTGAGCTACTCCCATGGCCAGCTAGATCCCAAGATCTGTCCCCAATAGAATGTGTGGGACCAGCTCTTGTGTCAACTCCAGTACCCCCGGATATCAAGAACCAATAACAACAGTTGTGGGCCAGATTGCCTCAGGAGAGGATACAACTGCTTTATGATACCCTTCCTAACTGAATCAATGCATGCATCCAGGCCAGATGGGGTGCAACATCATACTGATAAGGGGACTCATATTGCAAAGTTATTTATAAATTTGACTGGATTTTGCAGTTACTGAAATAACATCACATACACACTCAACCCATGAAGTTTATTTTCACTTGTTCCTTCACCTTTTTCTTTGGTCAGGAAGTATATTCATTTTCAAATACATTCTGTAATCAGCCAATAGCATATGAAAGATATTGTGTGTAAACTGAATAAACAAAATGAAAATGCTGAAAAACCTGCCCTGCTTATCACTGAGGTGGACCTAGATACTTTTGGGGGGGGGGGGCAGAGAAACAGGCAGAAGAGGAAAACATCAAAAAAATTAAAAAAAGTAGGAAAAATTTCCAACAAATAAAACCATGATACTTATTTATTCACGATAGTGAAGAACTGTGAAAGATAGCTGACTCAATTTGAAAGAAAGATTAAAAACAAAAATTTAATAAATCAAACTAAACAGTTTTAAGGAAGAAGTCAGAAAAATGAGGAAAAGTAAAACTAAGTACCATGTAAACCAATCATTGAAGCTTAAGATAGAATGGTGCAGCAACACAAAAGATGACAATATTAAATAAACAATATTCTGGGAGACACCTTGAACACAAAAGCTCCTTTAGATCTAATTTAATTGTGAATGAAGGAACAACACTGTTTTATTGTCTGGTTACCAACACTATTCCTTCATTCGTGTAAATGACTTCACTACAGGCACTAACATAAGTATACAAGACACAAATCAAATGTCTCTCACATGATAATGTGTTCTCCTAAATAAAGTTTATTTGATGTGTAATGTTGTGTTGCTGCAACCTTCCTGCAGTCACATTTCTAAGTGATGTATTTACCTCCTCTAACCCTTCCTTCAATCTCCCACCCTCCTCCCCCAATTTACATGACCTGACCAGATAGCAATTTTTCCTGTTTCATTATTATCAAATACCATCCAAATGAAAGTACATGGGGGACAAATTTGAAGAAACAGGGTAAGGGAGGTACAATTCCACTGAATGTAAGTAAGGCAGATACTGGGTTTAGATGAACTCCTACAGTCGGATTATAATTATTAAACAGTTTTTGTTTTTCTGAGGGCATAACTAAGTAGCCGATATAGCAAATGATGTACTGCATGTGTGGCCAATTCTATTTATGTAAGACAATTCTCTGTCAAAACTAGTTTGCTGGATCAATGAAGCAGAAATTTACTTGACATAGAGATTCTCCTATTTACAATTATTTCCATTTTAATTTAATTGCGATTGAGTGCACACTCCAGTAACAATGTCCCTACAAACCCATTCTCCCCCCCCTTTCCTGTGCCCACCTACTTTTGCCCTCTACAAATTTCAACTTTAAATTGTTTCAATATTTTGGTAAATTATTCATCAATTCTCTTCGTAACTTATTCCAATTTCCGACCCCCTTACCTACGAAAGAAAATCTTCCCACACCCTTATATGTGAAAATTTTTTGGCATTATTCTTCAGCTGCATCTTGAAAACTTATCTCACCTCTCACTTGAATGCAACTGTAACTCCCACAATTCTTGTAAACTTTACATCTTGCATTTGATCATGGCAGATGTAGTTTTCACACTACTGTATGTCAAATACTAAACAATATACACACCAGATTGCCATTAACAGAGGTTTTGAAGGTTTAAGTTTTAAACCTACAAAATAATATGCATCTACAAAAATAATAGTGAACTATCAGGATAGTTACAAATGAACAAACATTAAATTCAGAAAACTAGGTGTTGCCAGTATTATTTCACTTGACAGCAGAAATGTATGCAACTGTAACTTCAAACTAATATCTTAACAAACTGCCGTATTTCGTCAAACTTTTCCATTGTTTTCTTGTTACAGACCAAACACATTATGCTCAAATGACAGATGTTTGATTGGCATCACAATATTTTTTTTTAATCTGTTAAAATTTAAATAGAGCCAAACAACTAATTTTCAGAGAACCTTTTCAAATCTGAAGGATCCCTGAAACATTTATTTGATGATTTTATTTCAGAAGAAATTAACCTTGAACTAATTTTGAAGTAATCAGCTATTTAATTTTGATTATTATACCGATATATACTGCTCGGTAATCAGGAATTTCCCCCTACAGATTCATACCTTGGCTAAACCTTCAGCACCTTCCCTAAATATCGAGATAACTATGTACAAATGCATGCTTTGTATTATAAAAATGTTGAACTAAATCCTAAAATCAGGTATGGGAAATCAATGTGTGATAATCATCAAGTATAAGATGCAATTATCTCGTTACCTTGAGGACTAGGCATTATAGGAGTGCCTGGACCAGGTGGTCCTGTTGAACCTGGAGGGCCCTGAAACAGAAGTAGCATTGAACTGATTATAACACATACTCACAAGCAAATTATGTTTCGAAACATATGACTTGTTATTTCAAAATCTAAAACCTTTTTATACAAAAAGTAATAAATGATGGACAGGATTTTCCTTCTGGATATAATGTAAATGGACACGAGGAAAGGGTTTCACAATTTTATCCATTGCAAGCAAAGTTGGCACTGGATGGTTTGGAACAGACGGTAGATAAGCTAATAATAAAAACTAAATTCACATTGTCTTACAACCTGGTGATTTTTTGATTTGCAGTACATTTCACCTCAGTCATCGCTGGACCTACAGTTTAATGTGCATTCCAAACCACAGAATTTCTTGGTGTACTCATATGAACAAGGCAAAAATTATGCTCCTTAAAGGATTTGAACCAAAGACCCTGAATTTTAAAAGCAAGCACCTTATCCACCGAGATGCCAAACTGCTTATATACCTGCTTATGGGTTGGCATATTAATAAATTTAATGTTTTGATTGAGCATGTGCAGGGTCTCAATTCTGCAGGAAACTGTTACTTTTCTGGAGAGGAATGTTTGAATTCATATCCAAGACAAAAGACTGGTTTTATGGATTCAGGACCTACAGACATTTGGATGAGAAATACAGGTATCTGGTGGTGCAAGGCAAAAGTAGTGGTATAAGGGGCAAGCCAAAAGATGGGAGCTCTTTTTTTGCACAAGATTAAGGGAAACGAGGACTTGTGCTGAGTAGTGTGAATATCTGGAAAGGGATTTTTAGTCAGAGCATGTATGTCTGCCACAAATGGCAGGCTGTATCTACAGGAACAATGGGGAAAAGACTATTGCTGCTGAAGAGGAGGTACTATTATAGGTTTATAGGATTTTGTAGATGGAAATTTGTATGCAGCCTAACAGTATGTAAATGTCAACAGTGAGGAAGATGACAAATGTTTGAGAGTAGGTTAAGGTAGAGACAAGGATCTGCTTTTTGCCATTGGTACAGACCATACAAATATTATGTACATCTGAATACTACAAGAGACGCTGAGTAGGATTTTGTTTGTTTTTCTTCCAGACAAATCAGAATTTACAATGGAAGGATTCATTAAAATATCTATTGCAGTTGCTGCTGAAAATTGTTAAGGATAAGAAAAAAACAAATGGCCTCTAAGACCTTTAAGGCCTAGACAAACTGAAAGTGGATAGAGGAAAGTCCGCACGGACTGTAGCAGATAGGATTGCATGAACCTAGGCAAACAGCACGCAGCCTACCATGTGGTGGAAGCCTTGTCTGCAGCAGACCAGTTGCAGGTTTTAAATTTCACAGAGTTCACAACGGACTGTGGCAGACGAGGCAGAAAATCTAATTCAGTGCTTGCAGGAGCATTTATCTTTATGACACATCATTTTAAGTATAAGAACTTATCAAACAAACCAAAACTAGGAAGGAAATTGGTGAAAGACTCAATCAGTCTAGTAACTATACATTATTATTTGTTATATACAACATCTACTATTTTCCATTACCCACAAGGTACAACAATATGATATTGTATTTATCCTAAAAAAAATTTAATAATGAAATTGTGCTGTGTAAGTTATTTAGAAAATGGTTTTGTACAGCATAGGCAGCATCAGTTGACCTCTCCCTTAATCGACATGCAGTTCAGTTTCAGTGAATTGTTTTGTGCAACTTCTTAATGAAACTGTGAATGTAACATGAAGCTGTGACAACATCTACTGCACTATCTAGATTCAACTCCGTAAGCCTAAAAAAAAAAAATATATGCCCCTTTGGGACAAAATGCCAAAGTTATTTTCTACCACACTAGAGCAAATTACTAGCTTTTCCTTCGTTCTGATGGGCCTTCTCCAGTTGGCTGTCATGTTTGATAATTCTTGCTCTATCAGATTGTGTAGATCTTCAAATTGATGTTGAGACATTAAAAAATAAAGATAAAAACAATCTTTTAAAGAATTTAACGCAGGGTACAGTGTGTGAAATTCCTCGAACTCTTTTTCCATTAGTTTTGTAGATCCATTCCCCCCCCCCCCCCCCCCCCCACCTTGAACTACTCGAAGCGAGGTGAAACAATTCTTCTTCGTCATAGAAACTGTTGGATATTTTAAGGGGAGTGAAAAACAAAATAACGAATTACGCTTTCCTTCATCCACAACTGCTTCAACAATGGTCCATGCTCTGTTCGACTGAACCTTTATTATTCTATCAGACTTCAATTTTCATATATGGATTGTCCTCAAACAAATTATTTAATTAATTTAGTATTTGTGGTGGAGCTTACACAATGGGGTGGCCATTTTTCCATACATCTACTCATGATTTATGCGCATTCTTACTTTGAACTCCTTTACTGTTTCAGATGTACTGTTCATCAGCTTCATACCTCATTATTCAATTCCTCGGCTTTCCGGTCTAAACTTGTCCACTCCATTATGGTTGAAATCAGGAGCCAATTTATAGCCATAGTTCTCGCTTCCCTTCAATCCTTTATCATTTCAGTTACTGTGTAGATCTTACAGCTAGTTCCACAGACAGATACAACTACCTTCCTGTGCACCCTAACTCCAATATTTGATGCCCACAAAGTGAGGCAAGTTAGCTTTTTGACTAGTAGCATGAATAAAAATTATTTCAACTGTTGCTTAATCAAACAACATAGCTGGTAGCTTTCATTCCTTTTAAATATTATTACATTATTATAGCAGCAATCTGGTATGCACTATATCACACTTATTAACCACACAGTTAAGAGCAAATAATGCCACCAGGAACACCAAAAAACTATCACTTAATCAATTAGTACCAATGGCATTATATGCAAGGATTGCAGAGGAAGCTATCATGTTTTCACAACACAGTTCATTGATATGGCCATAAAGCCTTCATTTGATGATTACACTATAAAAAATAAGGGAGACCATTTTTAGACCTGTCCAGGATATTACAAATGATGTGATTAAAAATAAAAAAAGGAAGAGTGTATGAGCTTCTCATCTTTCATGCTTGTATGGCCTCTACAAAATTCTGTGAAACATTCTATTTGATATATGGATGTTGTGGATCATTTTCCTCAATTGATGATAATAATAAACAAATACAGCTTAAGCAATTGAATATTTGTCGATTTATTTTCCGAACGTGTTTCGTTTCTTAACTGAAGCATCTTCAGTGGTTTTTCTGTTTATTGCGTATACATGTTACAATATTGTTATGTTTTACATTTTGAATATTGAAGTTTTTATACAAATTATAATCTACTTACATTTTATGATCCATTGGTCTATTTATCCACCATTCTCAGCAGCAGTGATTTCCGTCTGCTTTTATGATTGGCACACACAAACTAGCACTACACTGCACTGTGTATTTTGTATGAATGATTGGTCCGTTTTGTTTACTTTTGACTGAGTAATGCTATATGATGATGTTTCTTTCGTGTGTGGCGTGCTTTTTCAAAATGTACATGTTTGTGTTAGTTTGTTAAAATTTCGTATATGTCCTTGTTTAATGGTGTTTTGCCTGTGTTGGTTTTATTTTATTTTCAGTACTGTGTATAGTATCTGAGGTTAATTATTTGTTTTCCTTCTGTTAGTAATTTTTGTATGCGATAGTTCTCTTGGAATGTTAGTGTTTGTGGCTTATTGTTGTTATGGTGAGTATTTACATGTCAGCATCTATATTCGTTGGTTGGTGGTTGTGTTCTTGTAAGTGTTCTGCAAATGTAGAAAGCAGAAAATGACCTGAAATCCAAAAAGCAAACAGAAATCACTGCTGCTGAGGATGATGGATAAATAGAGCAATGTATTGTAAAATGTTAGTAGATTACAATTTGTATAAAAACTTCAGTATTCATAATGTAAAACATAACAATATTGTAACATATATACACAATCTACAGGAAAGCTGCTGAGGATGCTTTAGTTAACCCTTTAACTGCTATGGATCACCCGACAGAGCCCTCGCTGGGTGCCCCTTTGTTGTCGCCTAAGCTGTTTACCTGCGCTGAGAGGCCGCCGGCGGCTGATACCTGCGCTGCTGAGTTCAGCACACGGCCCGATGTGCTGTGTGCTGAATATTTTGGAGCTTTGTGTGTGACGGCCTTCGGCTGTCGCTCTGCATTTTGAAACCCGAGATACAAAATAAATGTAGTTGCTCTGACATCTAAAGTTTTTCGATTTAATGTTCCTCTAAAAGTGAATGTCCACGTAGAAAAAACATACAGGTACTTCGTATGCTAAACAGATATTACAGCAGCTAAAATGTGTTTGGTTTTTTTGTTTGTTAGTGCAGTAATTCATCTGGAGAAAATTTCGAAGTTAAATGTTCGAATACCTTTCACAAACTCTGTATATTTTCCATCCTTCTTATTTCTTTATTTTTATTTCACTTAGTTTTAAAGGTGTATAAATGTAATGTAATTATTACAGGGCCGTTACCCATGGTTAATAATTCTTTTTCATGTGATAAGCCACGAAACATGGCACAACGCACAGTGGTACTGTACATTGCAAGTCCTGTATTTATACCTGGTTTCTTGACGCACTTTCTGTTTCGAGCATCCAGCACATCTATACTTTAGCATGTTAAGTTTTGAATTTTCAATATGAATAATATTTCAAAAATGTCTCCTAATAAATCCTTCCACCTTGAGAATCTAGTGAACTGATTCAGGAGTTTTTGACTTCGTATATAAATAAAATCTATTTGTTTCTTCAGCAAAAGATTTCATAAGATCTTCTGTTAATAATATCAGGAAAATGACAGACTGCTGGAATTTTGACCTAATCCATATTTGTGTCGTGCACCTGAATCATCAAACGCATGCACAAAAGGATGAGAATAGTTTTTCTTCCAGTCAAACCTGTCAATAAAACATTCTCTTTTTCCACATATGTAGCTCTCTCCACCTGAAGCTTCATTTTCTGAAGAATTTTCACCTCTTCTGGTGACAGATAGTTGTTTTCCACTAGCTGATGTACACGGCTTAGAACTATTACATCGAGATCTTATCAAAGGTCATCACTATCATCCATATCAAAGAGATCATTTTCACAGTCGCTGTTAGTAAGAATCTCCATTATCTCTGTACATAAATGAAGGGGAGCAATTTTTTCAGTGAAATTAAAATGAAAATAGCAACACACATAAGATTGCAGCAGCAAATGCTCACGGGCTGAATGTTGGAAAGCAATTAACCAGCTGGGGTGGAAATACAGCTACCTGACATGGCGCTACGTGGCTAGTGCGTTAACACGAGCAGAGCACACAGGGACCCCGAGCGGCTAAACGATTTAACGCCACGTCCAGAGCACAGACAGGGCGGCAAGGCAGCGTGTGTATACACGTCCACAGCACCTGACGGAAGGAACAAGGCCACGCGTAAACACGTCTAGAGCACCTGGGCGCAGTAGTAGCCACGCGCGTTAACGCATCTACAGCAGTCAAAGGGCTAAGAAACGAAACACGTCCGGAAAGTAAATAAACGAACAAATATTCAATTGCTTAGGCTCTATATTAATAATTCTATTTAATATTGCATATCACCCAAAATATTTTTCCAGCTATTGCTTTCAAAATGTTAACAACCAAATTAATATCTACCATTTTTAATCAAAAGTTTTATGTTCTGAAAGCGATGTGAATTAATGCAATATGTGGTGAGGGGAGTGGGGGGATAATAACAATAAATTATTATTATTATTACAATTAACCATGGTAGAAATAGTGCCCTGGTTGTAATTTCCCTACATGAACACAGTGATCAGGGGGAATCTGTGGTGGTGACTGGTGGAGATGTTGTAGTGAATGTAAATGAGGATATATGAAGGTGGCAGCTAAACCAAACAGCATATTTTAAGTCTGAAAACAAAGTGATTCAGATTAATTCAGAAATTTTGAATCCTTACATTTGAGATTGCGGTGCAGATATTCTTATTTTCCTAATTCTCTCTGGGGTAATATGGCCCAAGGTGGACAACAGGAAATCAATAATTCCAAGCTTTTATTATAATTTATTTTATGTACTGATTAGAAGTCAACAAACAGCACACCAAATAATATGGCTACACAAATTTTGTATGTGTCTGCTTAATGAATGAGAATTTTAATAGTAGGAAAAAACTTACTTTCTAACAAATTATTCATATGCTTAAAAACAGTATCCTTATATGTTTCTTCCAATACATTCTTAAGGGACCTATACACCTTCAGTTTAACTGCGCAGTTATCTGTCCTAAATAACCAAGTCAAAATCTGTACAGTTATCTGAGCTGAATGTCTGTATAGCTACATTCAGAATTTCCCTGTTCGCATTTATCTCAGTTATGGCATTCCGTGCAGTGTTCATGATGATAAAGTGACAATGTGTGACAGAAAAAGGAAAACCACAGTTTGTTGTGTGGTTGTATCTTTTTGCTAGAAGTAGTCATGATAGCAACAGGTTGAGATTCAGGTGACTAGCAACAACAAGATGTATTATTAACAGAGAACTGCCCAGTTTACCATCACAAAAGACAAGTAAGTCTCTCACACAGGTGAGCCACCTACATAAAAACTTGCCTGAACTGCACAGTTACCTCCATTTATCCTTCAGACATGATGTCACATGTGAAAACTCGATAGTTCTTCACATTTACTGCTAATATATTAACTAACAATAATGATAATATATAACATAATTATTAAAAATAAACATACCCCATAATTTCCAGGAGATGATGATGAGTAATTCATAGGCTGTGAAAAAAAAGAGAAAGAAAAAAAAATTATGACTAAACAAGTGACAAGCATTAGCTTTATCAAACACTATTTCAATCTCAAAGGAAAAATTTAATGTAATGTCAAGAAAACCATAATTTAAAAACAACAAATTGTTCCAAGTTTAAGACAACGAGAAAGTTTAAAAGAGCAAATATACAGAAAGTATAAATTTAGCACAGTAGGGTATTAATTAAGTAAGGTGAGACAAGTTAACTAGTAAGACAGATTTAAATAACTGCTGCAGAATAAACTGTAACCAGTAGGTTAAGAACAAAACCACAAAGCAAATTGTATCCCACAGACTTTTCAGTATAGCAATTCAGCAAAGAACTAAAACAAAGTATTAGCAGTTTATAACTGCTGAAAAAAATCTTCAGTTATGAGTAATTCATTGCATTCACCTTTTTAAATTTAGAATAAAGAAAATTAAATGTTTTTCAAGATTTACAAGTTAAAGCATACCGTGGAAGTGTTGGGCTGCCACTGTGGCCGTCCACCAGGTCCTGCCATAGACATAGGAGGCATCCCAGGACCAGCAGGTCCTCCAGGACCACCTGGACCACCTGGACCTCCAGGACCCAGAGTACCACTCGGAGGAGGCCCTCGCATTCCTGGCCCATAAGAACCTGGACCCATGGGGCCCATTGCTGGGCCTCGTGGTGGGTTCATGCGAGGATTCATTGGGCTCATGCCTGGTGGACCTGGAACCGATGTTACATACAGCCCTTGCTAAATCCCATTGCATCTACTTTGTAACAGACTCATTCTTCAAATGATATTTAACTTCTAAGTTTATTTTAACCATCCTTTTAAAGTAATTTTTCCCACCAAATATTTTACATAAAGTCCAATTAGAAAGTGTGTAATGAATTACAGTTGGAAGTTATAAAACTTTAAAAATATTTGAGGTATTCTAATTCAGCAGAAATTGTTTTATTCTGGTAGTTACCATATCCTATTAATGGTTTTCATTACCAGGAAAAGGAACAACTGCCTTTCATCTTTGCAAATGAAAATACCACAAATTGTACTAATGACCTTTTAACAACTGAATTAAGACACAAAACATTCAGACAAAAAAAAAATATCTTTATCTTTAGATCCTCATTACATTAATGCTGCTGAAAATTAGGTTTACACTACAATAAAGCAGTAGACACAAGGGTAAAATAATTGATAATTTAATTATTTAACTTGACATTGTATAGTAAAAGCTGGATCCAACTGAAATTCACACAATAAAATCTCCTAGCTGTTGCAGGTCACAGCTTTAAACAGAATCTTCCAAAGTGCTACACAGCTTAGTTAGTTTAAGGAAGTGCATCTATTAAAGTACTGTGAAGAACTGAAGCTACTTTATAATCCCTATTAATTATCCTGTTTTCAGGAGATAACACTCATTAATAATTTTATATTTTACATCAACTTACTTTGTTGATGACACATATGGCAGGCTTGTCACAAAAAGCCAGAGAAAATATATCAATAAAATTAAATTATGACTTTGCACTTTTAAACATCACAGCTATTTAATTTCTTCCCATAATTAACTTTAAAAAATAAATAATTATGCATAACTTATGGAATGACTAGGTTAATTATCTCTTTAAAATTCATACATCAAGACAGAATTTATATGCATGATTTTTTTAAAAAAATGATCAGTATTATTTGCATCCAGTAATGTTAATTGTGCATGCAAGCAATGATTATAGATAACTTAATTTTACAAGCACTGTTCTTCAGTATTAAATACAAAAAAGTGGAATTAATGTACACATTGAATGTAATTTAAATATAGTATTTAAAAAGATCTGTAACCTCAAGAGAAATATATATATTTATGTGAAAAGAAAGCAGCTGTATCTGAAAAAAAATAAAAATCAGGAAGGGGAATAAATCACCGCTTACAATATGTGACAGGAGGCATTAAACATGAAAAAGACAAGAACACAGATTTAAAAATGGTAATCAGGCATATAACCTTTGTACTATGGGACAATTGTCATGATTTGTGGTATCTGAGCAGAGGGAACGCCTAGAAGCATGTTCAAAAATAGAGAAAAGAGGAAGGGGTGGGGGTGACGAGTTGAAGAGAATGTACTGAGCATTGCAAAATTAATAAATAATTAGTAATAATGAAAATTCTATCCACTATTATATGTAACATGAACCACCACTCACCAGGAGTGATGTTTAGTTTCATATTCTTCTGAAATATTGATAATTTTATTTATTACATGTTTAATAATATTTGCTAACAGCTCCTTTCATTCCCACCTGTGATATGTTTTTATGAATCATTTATCAATTTCACAAAGCTCGGGTATATTCTTTTCAACTCATTACTTCCACTCTGTCCTTTTTTGTTCTACATTTTTTAACATTTCCCACCTATTCCCCCAGCTCAACTACTGCAATTCACAACAATTAGCCTATAACTTATGTCGAAAATGTTCTACTGTTGACAAACATTTTAACTTTTTCAAGGATATGCTTATTTGAAAGCAAGGCTCCATCTACTGCTTGCTGCCTTGCTAATCCTAACATAGTTTTGATAGAGGAATATGTGTTGTCATCTGGCAGGTGAGACATGTAACTTGTGCCATGTGAGATAAGCATATATTTGTTTGTGAAATGTGCAGTATATGAGGTGACTACCCAATGTGACTCAGTGCATTAAGGTGCCTTACACTGAATCGGAGAGAGACAGCAGGGCAGGTTTGAATCCTGGCCCCCATGTACTGGCCATTCTTACTGCAGTTATTAGGAGATTCTCCGTGAATGCTGGGATGATCCCGATCTCAGCCTCATACTACATTACACAAACAGAAAATAAATTTGGCCACACAGAATGTAATTTCAAATTTCACAGAGATGGCCGGCAACACATCTGCCTATTCCATCAAACTATGACAGGCCTGGTAGTTTGACAATGATTCATGCTTCAAAAATACAATAGTAGAACCAACCTATGGTTGGAAACTGCTCTAGAAGAGAAATATATATGAGGTGGAGATCGGGGTCCGTCCCAACTTTCTCCTAGCTAAATGCAGAAAACCCACTAAAAACTGTTATCAGGACAGCCAGTCCACTTGGCCAGTTGTGTCTCCCAGATTCAGCACAATGGGTGCCTTAATGTTTGCAGCCACACTAGTGAATAAGGAAGGGCTTGTGTACCTGATAGTTCCAATGTTTCATGTGTGTTCATGTATTTTTCGTGCACTGTTGCCATACTGCCATCATCTACAGTTATTGACGGTTTATACCTCTATCCTAATACTTATATATATATATATATGTCTCACTGCTAAACATTATTAAGGTTTATACTACAATGTTTTTTAAGTGTTTGTCACAGCCCTCCTGCCTTTATCTGTGATGAGTGATGGGTTTACTTTTCCATATTTTCATTGCCTAACACACACAGAGAGAGAGAGAGAGAAGATTCCGAAGCAAAATAAATTTACATTTCTTGAAAAAAGGTTAGCACCAGTCCACATTGACAATGCATTTTATGAAAACAAACAGTGCAATATGTGTGGAAAGCACAACCTAAAGCCTGATAATTAATGCACTTTAAATACCAACCCTAACGAGTCAACATTAGTATCCTGGTCTTGCTACAGACAATAGCACTGTGGTAAAAAGTTTCTTTTCCAACATTTACACTTGCTTACCACATCTACGTTTACCTTATAAATCACATGTCTCTCAAACTGCAACCATCCAATTTACATTTTGTCCTTAACTCTGTATTCTCCATAACAATTTAAATTTGTCATACAGATTTCTTTTCATTCTTTAAATTAGGCAAATATCAGGATGATTTGAAATGAAAAACGTGCTTTGACCAATTTCCTTTCAACTCTCTGCCAATTAGTCTGTAAATACTGCCTTTTAATTTAACAACGAATCACAAACTTCAAAGTCCTAAACAAGTTGGTAGAGTATAAATAAAATTTGTTCAACTTTGTTTAACTCTGCTGTCAAAATCTAGTGAAAATTTGTTTCTAGAGCTGTACAAAAAAGGACTTCAAATTTCTGCTGCCTACCAATAAAAATATATGAATATTAAGATTTTGTGCAGTCATGAGCAACAAGAAACTAAAAGTAGACAATTTTCAACCTCTAAAAATTAGAATAAAGTCAAGCCCCATTTAAGTAAATACCAAAAAATCATATAAACAGTTACCGGTATCTAAATTGAGTTGGTGGTCTGAAAAGAATTAATGTAAAACAATAAAAAAACAAGAAAGTAATGTAAGTGAGCAATAATAATAAATTATATGTTTCTCTCACCACACATTAATTTTGTCAGAAGATGAAGTGGCTTCAAAATATCGCATCAGATTGATGCACTCCCTGTGGTGGGAGTCCCGAGAACTTTTAACACACCAGGAAAGCCTCCATTCTTTCATTTGATTATTGTTGACTAGTTTCTCTATTTAAACAACTGAACACTGCCAAACCACATTGCTTTAATAACATTCAGTACCTATTTGACGCGTGTTTTATTTTCTATTTTATTCACTTTGTCTTTACTACTTCGTTCTGCAAAATCACTTAAGAAGATTTACATTTTGTGTGTCCACAAAACTGGAGATGATACAATGCATACAAATATTAGTTGTTCAATAATCATGTCTCGCCAAAGAAAGATCATATGTCTGCCAAAGTTACAACCAGGAATTACATTACTCAAAATTATTACAGCAATTATGAAGTGAACTGTATCATCAAAGTTATTTATATGGAGAATATATGGACTTCAGGTCAAGTTAATGCTAGGTTTGGTAAAAGATAACGAGAAACCCCCCCCTCAAAAAAAGAGCCATTTTAGAAACTTAAGCAACCCTATACAGGCAGGCTGAAATTTCTCAGTTTAGTTAGTGCTGTAAAGTCAATTTCAATGGCTGAAACCCCGAATACACAGTTGAGAGTAAAACACAACTGTTTGCATATCTAAAACAACAAAATATAGTTACTAATAATAAATATGTCACTGCGCATGCCCCAAAATCAAAGCTCAAGCAACTATTAACATTCCACAATCAGTTAGCAAAATAAACAAATCACCTGTGTATAGCTGCAGATCTTGTAAATACTAACACAAGTGGATAACATCCACACTTCATCAAACTGAATCCAAAGATTTTAGCACATAAAACTTTTTGTGAAGGGAAAATAATCAATTGCACCAACAAGGACAGAAGCAGATATTGTACAAAATAAATACTGTTCCAAGTGTATCTAACACGATTTACTTCCAAATGAATGAAAAGCACATAATTTAATTTTCAGAGTAAAATGAAATAAGTAAAGTGCATCTTAATGAAGAATTTAAAAAAGTTACAAGCCAATAAGTTTGAAAGTGGAAGTAGAAACCAATGAGGATTGGTTTCCAGAGGTTATATTTTAATTGTACTCTAGGAGCATTAAGTTACATCAAGAGCAATATCAAACAAAATATTTGTACAGGCACAATGACAGGACAATGCTATTAATGTCTACACCAATACTAGTATTGCCAATGTGAATTAAGACATCAGAAGATCAATGCTCATCACAGTATACACAATGTTAAACAAATATTAGAACATTACACAGCATTTAGAAATGATAGAAACATGGAAAACAACCTTAGAGGAATTTTTTAAATGAAAAAGTGTTTGCTTAAATTCAACGACTGCAATTTTAACTATTTTTTATACTATGCCAATAATAAAACTTACTGTTCTTCATTTCTAATGGGGTATTTGACACTAAAAATAAAACTGTGAAATTTTTATTGATAATGATATAGAAATTTACAAGGATATTGAAAATCAAATTAATTTGTTGGATGAGAGTTTAAAACGAACTATTTTTAATCAAATAAAAATGCAAAAATTCAGCTGTTAGTCATGTGATATGAAATACCAATCAGAGCATGTGACGTCACATCTTAGTAAGCACCAGATTAGCTCTGTGTGTTTAGTGTCCACATTTGAAGTCAATCCATTACTTAGTCGTGGTTACCAATCAATGAAACAAATATTATTTACCAAATTAAACAGCTGTAATTTGTCTAAAACTGATGTGACAATGCTGGAAATGTTTTTCGAATAATGCAGTGATTTCTGTTCAGCACAATTCTGGAATGCCTAATCTTTCCCCAAGCAAACATACTCAAAAACTGAAAGTGCAGTTCTGCACTGAAAAGTGCACTTATTGTCATATAATTTTAAAAAAATTATATACAAATGAAGTCTTTATTGGCATTGTGTTTTAATATTAGGCTTTAGAAGATAGATTCAGAAACTATACCCTAGAAAGAGTTTTTATTATGAGCTAAAAAAAATTTTATAGGGCAGTGACAGTAGTTAATATATTGCTTAAAATTGCTCAGTTGCTGTGCACATAAGTAGACTATAAGCTACCAGCAAACATTCATCATGACTATACGAATCAAAGACATTGTTAATGGTAAACAGTGTACTCTTAACAATAGAGATGTTATGAAAATTACTGACATATTTTGGAAAGAATGTCTAATTTTTTAGATCATAACAGATGATGTCCAACTAATTTCAACAGGTTATAGAAATGTTGTGCTTATGGGAGCACACGATACATCAAATGTACATGATAAAATATTAAGTAAAAATTTACATCAAGGTAGAATTCACAAAAATACATTGAGGAGTTTGTAGACAAATAACAAGAGTCTCATTGTACAAGTTTTAAGCACTTTGTCCACAAATTTTCCTTGTTTGGAACATAAACAAACAACTTTTTGGTGTTTTAATTGGTGTGTGTACACACTGAAGCACTACAAACCACTTGTAAAAGTAGAACTCACTTTATCAACAAAATAAGCAACCTGCTGCTTTGATAGAGCAGAACATACTGAGACGTGATGTTACAAAAAATGAAACAACAGCTTGGTGCCAATATTCAAATTAATATATAAAAATGCAAAATTTTGCACGAGATGTGTGGTATAATTTTAAATGTATAACCATGCATACATTAAATAATTTTAATCCATTACATGTACACCTCAAATGGTTAGGTAACTATTCAATAAGATCTGTTATCACAAACGGCAAGGTAACAAAAAAAAGTATCTAGAAACTCATAATAATAGAGAATCATTGAGAACAGCTTCCTTCTCTCCTAAAGGACTTTTAACACGTATGAAATATCAAAACTTTAGTTAAATATACCTGTTACAGAAATAACAGTTAGCTAACTGCAAAATATGGAGGAGTTGTTCTACTCAGTTAAACTGAATGAAAGGTTGATCTGGGTTTTGTTTGTAATAAGCACAATTAAAACAGGAAAAATCCTCACCTTGATAACCTTCAGTTCACTATAAAATACTTTCGAACTTGATGGTTAATAGTAACCAAAACAGGTATCCTGGTGGCATGCTCTAAAAGAAAACTTTTAACATGTACATTTCCTATTCAGTACCTTACATCCACAAAACAGTAAAGTTTTTACTTTTATCTCTATCAGTGTCATTTTTTGAAAATCGAGTCTTCCACATTATAAAGGCAGTAAAACTATGTTGTGAATAAAATTAAAGGCATAACAACATTAGTTTTTGATATTTGCAAAGGCAAATCACTAGTTAGTTTTTGTGATGTGGATTAATTAACAGTGTTGCATCAATTCTATAATAGAGCAACACTTACAAAAGCTTCCATATTAAGTGATTTCAATATAAACCTGTCAATACTGATTTCAAAAGAAATTTTAGGTACACCTGGAAATTGGAATTCAGAAATGACAGAATAGAAATCAATTTCCAGAAATGAACATTTAAAGCAAATAATAATTACATGCAAGCATAAAACACATGTGTGTTAGTGAAAATTAAAGCATTAATATTAAAATTGCCCAACCCAGTGCAAGATAGATATGAGCTTGCCTACCTTGCCAACCTACAAATTCTCCGCCTTCACCTGGAGGAAGACAGAAAACATGAGGCAATCAGTTGAAAATGCTCATTAAATTTCACTTTGAGAGCATAATGTCCATGATAATCAATCAAAATACACAAATTACTCTATTTTCTCAGAGAATTTAATCTTTATAAATAAAACAATAAGATGAACTTCATTGCAAGTTTTCCTCTTCTAATTCCTCCTCCTCCCCCCCCCCCCCCACTCCCACCCCATATGAAATTTTATGTTAAGAGGGTTGTTCAAAAAGTAATGCCCCACATTCCCTTCTCTATGAACAATGACAGAAAAGTGTACTTTAACGTGTTTGAAATGAGAGAATCCCCCTGTGTATATGAAGTTTCACATAATTTCGACAGAACTGTAGTAAACTGTCAAATTCATGTTATAAACTGTTTTTGAATTTTTGGATGCAGAGGTGAATATCCATATATATTTGCGTGCATTTGATATGGCCACTGTTGGGCAGTGTACCAAGAGAGCTGGAAAGTGTACAAATTAATCTTCATAATTTGCCACATGTAAGATGTTCTGTGCCAGACATTGCAGGCCATTTGGATGAAACTGCCCATGTGGACTAGTGCATCTGAATTCAGCAAATGTCCCCACAGTTGTCAGTCAGCATTGGCAGCAAAATTAAATGAGTAGCTATTGAGATTCTTGGATATTCCAAATTTTGTATAACTAATGTGCAACAAAAAGGGTATTATTTTTTGAACAACCCTTGTAGTTATTATAATAAAAGAAATTCGTCTGCAATTCAGTTTAATGATGTGATAAGAAATATAATATAATATAATACAGAACACAAATAGCTTAAAAGTGATATCTATTGACCCAAGCAGTTATCCCAAGTGAATGAAAATTACATAGAACATATGTCTGTATCACTTGTTACTTTGCAACCAGTTAAAATATGATCCACAGAGTGAACTTTTCTGTTGACTATGGTCCAATGGCTCTACAACAATTTAGCAGATACGCATTAGGAGGGAAGAGGCATGTATTGTCATCTATCTGAAAACTGTACATTCTTTCTGCCATTCTATTTATGAAATATATATTTTAAGACTGATAGTTGGAACAACCCGACACTTTTTCATCAGTTGACTGTAGACCATAATCTATAACCTACAGTCACTAAACAAAGGAAAAAGGAAACAGCTTTAGGCAATATAAGTTACGAGGAAAGGGAAAATGACTCATCACTCACCAATGTTGAAGGCAGCGACAGGAGAAAAACATGTATCACACACACAAAAGTAAACAATATTTCGGTCTTAAACCTTCTTCAAGTTAAAGAGAATGAGTCACGTGGTTCGGGAGGTGTGCACACACCGAAGTTTCCTACATGACTGAGTGGATTATTAATATGGCGGTGGGACTAAGATGTTATATATAAATATGTATATCACAGAATATGATAGAAGTAGTAATATACCAAAAGGGTACAGAATGTAGAGACGAAAACAAAAATTGAGACATTAATATAGATATATAAATTTTGAAAGTCAAAAAAAATGTAGTTAATTAAATGACAATAATGCTAATATTGAGTGATGCGTAAAATAAAGGAATTTTATCTGTGGTTGAGCCTGGATGGGTGTCTGGTATCTAGGATATTTTGGTAAGCAAGTTCTCATCTCTGAAGTTCTGAGGCAGCAGTGGTTTAGGGGAAAACTGATTGATCTCACGGTGAAACGTTCATTGAAGTTGTTGGAATTGTGGTAGTTAGCATGTTCAGGTATTGGCAGATATAAATTGTGTGGTGGACTGTTTGTCTGTGGCCATACATTCTGGTCGAAAGTTGTTGTGTAGTCAGGCCTATATAGGAACTTGTGCAATGGCAGCAAGTTAGCTGGTATATGATGTGGGTTGTGGAGTATGTGGCATGTCCAGTGATGGGGAAGGTTTCCCGTGACAGGATTGCAATATGTAGTAGTGGGAGGATGCATGTTGCAGGTTTTGCAGTGGGGTCTATTGCACAGAAAAGATCCGATAAAATTCCTTCCATTGACGCATCACTCAATAATCAGTATTAGCATCACTGTCATTTAACTAACCACATTTTTTTTCTTTCAAAATTTATGTATCTATATTTATTTCCCCAGTTTTTGTTTTTGTCTCTACATTCCATACCCTTTTGGTATATTACTACTTCTATCACCTTTTGAGATATACATATTTATATATAACATCTTAGTCCCTCCGCCATATTAATAATCCACTCAGTCATGTAGGAAACTTCGGCGTGTGCACGCCTCATGAACCACATAACTCATTCTCTTTAACATGAAGATGGTTTAAGACCGAAATATTGTTTATTATTGTGTTCGTGACATATGTTTTTCTCCCGTCGCTGCCTTCAACTTTGGTGAATGATGAGTCATTTTCCCTTTCCTTGTAATTTATATAACCCACAGTCAAGATGGCTTGTATGTAAACTGTGGGGGCTGAACTCTTTCCTGTATCATTGGTGTCGTGCAAGAGCCCATGAGAAGGAAAGATTGAATTTATAATGCAGCACAGGAGAGAGCCATTCTCTCTCAGCACCAGTGATGGAAACACATACGAGCAAAATATAAGTCTGTTGGCAAAACCATACATTCTTAAATGGTACTGAAAGGGACTATATTATCGCACATTTATGCATTGCAGTCTATCTAAACACACACTTTCGAAATGTCAGCATTTTAACCCATCCAGAAAAATGACTAATGCAGCATGTGTGGAGCAAGATTGAATACTATCCCTATGCCCATTCATAATTAACAATGCTCTTAATATATAGGTGTAACAAGTATTAAACGTCAAGCTGTATGATGATATTCAACATCTTGACAACTAGATGTACGAGTATGTGGATGCTTTTTATCACCGAAGTAATTACAGGTATTGAGCAGGAGGAAATCAAATATTCATGTAAAGCTGTTATGACAGCTAAAAGTTAATACTTATCTTATGCAGACAAACATTCTGTGTAATCTTTATTCATGCAGTGCAGCTATTCATTCTTGTTCAGATTTCAATCATGTTCTATAAGTGTTTAATTGTAAATGGCATCACTTGTAATGTAACCTACATTTTCCATCTACAACTATGTATTTTTTTTGTGTAAAAGAATTTTAAATACTTTCAAAAATTCTTATAAAACAAATAACAGTATTTTTTTTATTTTCATGACACAGCAGATTCTTAAACTATCATTTCAACAGCACATATGAACACAATTCACAAACAACTCTAATGATCCACAGCTTTAAAAAAATGTCAAATGGGTAGAAAGACCAGTTACAAAAACAAAAGCTGAAATATGCTTTATACTCCCAGTTCATGGTGGCAAAAAGCATATGTATCCATGCAAATTTCTTCAATTTAAATTAGTTTCTGTTTTTGTTACAAACACTGACAGCTTCTTCTAATAACCAAAACTTGCAATGTCTCAGATTTCAAAGTCAGAGAGTTTGATTTTAAATCATGAGATGCCTAATAGCATTGAGTATTTAATTTCAAAATTTAACCACTATTTCAGATATGCTTACCTTGCCTCGAAGGATCCATACTATTTGGCAACATAGGTTGTCCAGGAGGCTGTAAACAGCAAAAGAAAGAAATATATGAACCACATACAATTCATGTATCCAAAAATAATTCAGTTACTCCGTGTAGTCATGGAACTACATCAATTCATTTGAGCAGCTGGCACAAGTTTTTTAAAGACAAAATTAGCTTATCCATGTGGTAACCAGAAGCAGGCTTGCACCATGTTCTGTAAAAAGAACTCAACAAAACCACAAAGAAACCCAACATGTTATTACATTTTTATAGATAACTTCCTGTTTCATTTTATACTCTGTAACAACAGAAACAACAGATTTAAAAGCGACATTTACCTCTTTTCTTCCGTTTATGAGTTATACACTAAAACCAATAAGCAACAGTTTTTTTTTTTCCAAAGCAAAATCCGTCGATCTTGGTGAAAAAAAGTGTTATTTCAATCTACAGACATTGCACAACACACTGAATTACTGTGAAATTATTTTCTACCACAGGCAAGAGATTTCAAAAGTCTAATAGTTTGTTTCATGTTGTCAGTGTGCTGTCAGAGAATTCCTGATCAAAAAGGAAGCTGCTGAATCTGAAAGTCACCATAGACTACAGCGTGCATATAGAGATGGATGAAACATTTCAAGGATGGAAAACAATCACTCAAGGTCAACTTCTTTGCAATCCGTTTTGAACTGCCTCCACTGAATGCATCATGGAGAAATTGTCGACGACATTATTTAAAAAAGACAGAAGCATCGCAGATGATGAATTGGATCAAAACTTGTAATACGAAACAGCACAGCACAGGAAAGACAGCAAATTTAAGATATCAAAATTTTGCACTCACTGAGATCAATGTTACATAGAAAACATTGCTTCAGAGATATCAAAATAATGTGTTTTTTTATGTCTATAACTGTAAGAATGAAGGCTTTCCCAGAGTTTTTCTGAAGTATTATCTTTGTGGGTTTGCTGCTGGATGATGTTGGGGAAAGATGAGCGACCGATGGCATGCTCTGCTGTCAAAAGCTTCTCTTTCTACATCATCAGAAAGTGAACCCGTGAAGATTGTATTTCACGATTAGTAAGATAATGAAAGCTGGTTCCATCAGTATGAACATCAAACAAAACAACAGAGTATGGAATAGCACAATTTGAATTCACTGCAAATAGAATGCAAAGATTGTTGGGAAATTTATGGACAATTTCCTCTGGGATGTAGAGGGCTGAATTGTGGTTGAATTTCTTGAACCAGATGTTGATGCTCACTATGCAAACAATGCGCTGGAAATACTATCACTGTAAAATATGATAATGTACATCCTCACTATGCTCATTTCACTATGGAGAAATCTAACAAAACTGGATAGGAATTTCTTTCATAAACTTCTTAAAGGTGCCAGCATTGCACCCTCTGTGACTACTATTTTTTTGGTTTTCTAAGGAACAGGTATGAGGCCAAAGCTACAAGACAATAGAAAGCATATAAAACACAGTGCATCTATGTCATCAGGCAACTGTAATCTAGTTATGCCACAAGGGAATTTTCATGCCTGCAGAGTAGTAGGTGAAATGTGTGGTGTAAGAATAGAGATTATCACCCAAAAAAATTGAAAGAAAGGTCTGTAGATTAAAGTGGCGTATTCAGTTTACCTATATTTATAGATTAATACTTGTTAAAAATTCTGATCTTGGGTGCAGCATGATTTAAGTAATTCCCACACTTTTATCTCAATACCAAATATGAAAAGTAAGAGACCAATGGTTGAATTGAGTGATTTTGGGGTTCAATTAATTTCACTGTTCATGCAAATGGTTATAGAAATTCACAAAATCTGTAATCAGTAGGGTTGGTACCAGTTATTTCTCAGTAAATTCATTAAACAGTTATAACACAATAAGCTGTAGCTAAGTGCAAATATTAAATATTTTACAAGTTTTACATGTACTAACAGCCATCATTTATGACCAAACACATCTATTTTTAATCCTTTCCTTTTGATTGTAATTTACCAACCACGTAATAAAAAATATCAACAACATGAAGCCAAATTACTTGATCGTACAATTTCTATGAATTAAAACACAGCAATGTATGCACAGTGAGCACGAGCAATGACCTTTTCTGACAAGTATGCTCGCTGGTACCAGTCTATACAGACTGGACGCTACAATGGAAAATGGCGTGATCATGAGCAAGAAATATATGAATGAACTGTGAACCACAAATCTGAGCAGAAAATAATTTTAGACATGTCCCGAAGTTTAGTCAAATAAGCACAACATAACTATCAAAAAAAATTACTCATGTTCAAATTTTAATACTTCCATCCGTATGGGTCAACATCACCAACAATTTCAAATATCACTAACTCATAGACATCAGTTATTCAGCAAAGGAGGGAAGATAAAATTCAAATCAAATATAGGCACATTTAAGGAACTAACCATACATACATAATTTTTCAATGCTACAATAATGCTGTGTGCATCTACACCAGCGCTTTGTTTGCATAACGAGTATTATAGGACACATCTCTTAAGGTTTATATCACTGTGCTACCGTCATTGTATATGCATTAAAAGAAACTGAGAACAGGTTTGAAATTAGTATATCTGCTAATCAAAAAGATAACATGTTATATACAGACAGTTACTGGCCAAATATTTGCTGTAGTGGAGAAATCAAGGATTCAAACTTCACCACCAAATTAGAAGAATATTTAAGAGCTAATTAATTCCTTCCGAGAGTTAAAGAAATTATATGAAATTTCATATTTAGTAAAACAACACACATTTAAAACAATTAAGGTTACCAGATGACATGAAGTCAACAAAGATAGAAGTCAGCTACATAATATTTTCTATCACCACAAGAGAACTCTATAGTCAAGTTGGTTCTAGGAATGCTGTTTGAAATGTAAATTTTAGACAGCTGTGAATAAGCATTATTAAAGTACCAATAAAGCTATATGCTAAACTTAGAGAAAATTGAATTTCGAAACAAAATAAATTGGAATATTAAAAATATTTCTTTGGATAAGAACTAGTGCATCCATTGCTGCCTTAAACTTACCCCATTAAACTCGTTCCCGATTTGGGGCATGCGAACACCAGGCCGAGGACCTGCTGGGTAACGAGGACCCATGAATGGCTGAAACAAAAAGAAAAGTTCCTTTCACAAATAGGTATTAATGAAATAAAAAATATATAAACAGAAAATTTCATTTGCATTAAATCAGTAGGCTGTAGGAAATACCACAAACTAAAGTGTATCAAAAAATGGCTAATACCACCTACTTTTAACCCATACAAATAAAAATCTTGAAGAATGGGCCAAAGACAAAAAAACTTCAGCAGAGTTACTTTGCTGAATGTGTCAAGGCATTGAACCAGCCATTATGGACCTTTTCAAATATGTACTGACGTCCATGTATTTCACATACTTAGGGAAATACTATGAACAGGTGGATGGGGTTGCCATGGGATCTCCACTTTCTCCTGTAGTCGCCAACTTATACATGGAGCATTTCGAAGAGAAAGCCCTGCAGGGAGCAGTTCTCAAGCCGACATGTTTTTACAGATATGTCGGTGATACATTTGTGGTGTGGCCCCATGGAAACAAGACTCTACATGAGTTTCTAGAATATCTTAACGGAATTCATCCTAGCATAAAGTTCATTATGGAAATGGAAAAGGACAGTCGCCTATGCTTCGTCGACATCTTAATTGAAAGAAAGCCGGACGGAACGCTGGGGCATAGTGTATACAGAAAATCAACCCACACAGACCAGTATCTGGGCGCCACGAGATTCCACCATCCTGTGCAGCGCAACACTGTTTTAAATACTCTTGTGCATAGAGCTAGAGCGATTGCTGACAAAGACAAACTGCCACAAGAACTGGAACACCTGAGAACTGTCTTCAGGCAGAACGGTTACTCCGAGAGGCAGATAGAAAGGGCAATTGAACATACACCAGGGAAAATTCAAGTCCAACAGGAAGAAACGCCCAAGGCCACCGGAAACACTTCAGGGAAAATTGGCAGAATCCTCGCACGACATGGAATAAAATGTTTCTACTGACCACCAGTTAAAATACGGAACTACCTCCATTCAGTCAAGGATGATCTTGGCCTAAGAGTTCCGGGGATTTATAGCATACCGTGGGAGTGTGGAAAGACCTACATCAGTCAAACTACCCGCGCCATAGAAAACCGGTGTGAAGAACATAAACGCCACCTCCGCCTAGAACAGTATAGCAAATCAGCGATCGCCGAGCACTTGTACGACCATGGCCACAAAGTAGAGTTCAATAATGTTAGGATACTATCTAGAACTTAACATTTTTGGGAATCTGTTATCAAAGAAGCGATCGAAATTCGACTGGCCAACACATTGAACAGAGATATTGGTCTATGTCTTAGTGAGACATGGAAACCAGCCTTGGCAAATATCCGCATAGAACATTGTACTTCCGTCCAGTTGCCGCCGTAGAGGGCTCCATATTAGCTTGGGCCGGAACAAGAACCATAGCCACGCCCACTGGCAGCCAGCCGCCAGTTGGTTGTGGGCCTGGCTCATAGTAAGCCATCGCCGAGGCCACGCAGCCGCCGGACGCAGACATGTATATAAGGAAGAGCGGCACCCGAATCATCTCAGTACCTGTGGGTCAGCCGACCAGTGCAGATGTCTCTACACCTGAAGAAGACGGCGGAGCTAGCCGTCGAAATATCGTGTTTCCACAACACAATGCGGCGGTACACCCGTGAAGACTACATTGCAGTCATACGCCGGGAAAGTCTTCTTACTTACATACAAATCATATATAGTTTTAAAGGAATTTCTTGTTTCTCACATAATGGAAATCATTGAAGAAATTCATCAATAAAACAGTCAGCATTAAACGCATATGCAAACGATTAAGCAAATAAAGGTTTAATCATCCCTAAACATGCACAGGATTGAAAAGTTACCAGATGACTTATCCAATGTGGAAAACACAACAAATAAAATCTGAGTTAGGCTAGGGAAATAAAGCATTACTTAACAACATAGATAGGAGGAGTATTAAATTGTATAAATGTGCGTAATCAACCACACAAGTATTTTTAAATATGAATCTCAGTTAAGAGGATTTATGAGGTGTGTTAAAAAAGTAAAGGGAATTTTGAAATTTCGCAGGTTGTATTAGTCCAATTTCATTGTTATGTTGGCAAATATCTCTTAAAAGTGTTTATACATTTTGAGCTATACTGTGTGTTTAGTCTCTTGTCAGCGGTTAAAAGGATAAAATGTGTTGTGATACAGTTCGTGAGTTTTCATTCGTATAAATCATGGATCAGATAACTGGCATTAAATTTTGCCTTAAAAATAATTGCAATAATGTTTTAGAAATATTAAATATTGCTTTTGGTGAATCTACTATGAGTAAAACAAGGGTTTCAGAATGGGATAAGCATATTCAAGATGGCTGTGAAGATGTTGAAGATGACGAGCTAGCACATCAATAACAGATGAAAATGTGGAAAAAATGAAAGAAATGATTATCAACGATTGCTGAATCACAATTAGAGAAGTTGCTGATGATGCTGGCATATCAAATGGCTTGTGCCATGAAGTTTCTTCATCCATTTTGGGTATGAAACATGTTGCAGCAAAATTTGTTCCAAAAGTGTTGAGTTTCAAACAAAAACATGGGCGAATTGAAGTTCCCCAGGAATCGCTAAATGAGGTCAACAACAATGCAGAACTATTGAAATATGTCATAAAAAGTGATGAAACATGGGTTTATGGGTATGATGTCAAAACTAAGGCTCAGTCGTCCCAGTGGAGACATACCGGATCTCCAAGACCGAAAAAAGCTCAACAAGTTTGGTCAAATGTGAAGATTATGCTCACTGTGTTCTTCTATTTTAATGGCACAGTGTACCACACACAGGTTCTTGACAAAAGGTCAAACGATCAAACGATCAATAAGGAATACTACCATCAAGTTAAACGCCATTTGCATGAAGCAGTCCGAAGAAAACTGCCCAGATTTGTGGCAAAACAATCACGATAATGCACCTGCTCACACATCGTTGCTTGTTCATGAATTTTTGGTGAAAAACAACACTGTAATGATGCCCCAGCATCCATATTCACCAAACATGGCCCCGTGTGACTTTTTTATATTCCCAAAAATAAAGAGAACCTTGAAGAGCTGTCGTTTTACACGCATAGATAGTAATAAGATAATAGATAAGAATAACAGAAACAGAGAAGACTAGCTGATACCCGTGACTTCGTACGCATGGATTAAGAATTTCTTTGCCAGAATTGAATATAGAAAGTTGTTGATAACGAAGGATTGGTCCCAAACAACACGGGGTCAGAATAATATGACAGGAAAGCCATCACTATTTCATTCTACCGTTCTACATCTATAATAAAAATAATGCGTTTTTTATCTAAACGAAATTTATTAACAATTTATACAGTAACATAATCGGTATAGGTATTTAGTCGTCAAAACGTAACAAAAGCAGAGACTTACATTCTCATTTATGGTATTATTACTGCAAATCACACACACTGACAGAGAATCACCCCTGAGTGATCAATATAACGTAAAAAAGTGTACACCTACAGCATTGCAAGACTACCTACGATTTGCCTCGCATTGCACCCCTAAATTTGTGATATGTACAGTTTAACATTCAATCTGAATAACTGACTGCCCAGGCATGATACTTACAATCAAAAACCATTTTTAAAAATCTTTGCTTCCCCGGAGATTTGAACCTGAGACCACGATTCAAACATCACTAAGCAAGCGCTTTAACCACTGAGCTACCCAACCGCTGTATCGAAAGGCAATACAGAGACCTAGACATTCAACGCGTCTGTCTATTGCCGTTCATTAATTTTTCGAAATTATAAGACATGTATTATTTATACAGATAATTTTTTAACCAAATGTAGACAATTTTTCTCCTTGTTTCAAAGGATAAATGTGCAAAGTTTCATCGAGATCGGATGAAAAATATGGATTTGTATGAAGAACAAACAAACAAACGTACAATCATCTCTCTATATATAGATTACAACACTTGCCAGCAACTATCAAACTAAAGTTATAATGCTCCAAATCATAATCCCCACCAAAATCAATATTTTAGTGACTGGTAGACCACTCAAGAAAAAATTCTAATGAAATTACACAGATCTCATGGAAATCAAAATCCTTATAACTCATCACAATAAGATACTGACCAACTACAGACAGAATTTTAACATTAGATCAAGTCTATATTTGACCTGTCAGTGTGGCTACATGCATTAAAGTGCCACAATACTGGATCGATGAGGCGCAACAGGTCTAGGTTCAAATCCCAGGCTCAGCTGCCCTAACTGGTTTTTCAATGGTTTTCCACAACCACCTAGGCGAACACTGGGATGTTACCCAAACTTTACCTCATATGCTACACATTTCACAGACAAATGTACAGAAGCTACAGATTTCACAGACAGATGGCAACACATCTGCTCCCCCATCAAAACTACAACAAGCCTAGCACACTAGTAATGCTAGATGACTTGCAGAAGTGTAGATTTTCTAAAAGTAATGATTGAATTAAGTCCTTCTTTCAGTTTGTTGATTATCCAAACACCACACATGGCCCCGTGCAACTTTTTTCTATTCCCAAAAATAAAGAGAACCTTGAAGCGCCGTCGTTTTACACGCATAGATAGTAATAAGATAATAGATAAGAAAAACAAAAATAGAACATTTTGTAAAGCACAATATAATGTATTTTACATCCAGCTGTGAGGACAAAAAGTTTACAGGGGTTAGAGATAAACACTTAAGTCATCTACTTCAACCATGTTGTGTGCCTTGGATAATTAGATTGTTCTATAGCCTTTGGTCGCCACCATTTTGAATAACCTCAATAATGGAAAGGTATGGTCATAAATAAAAGTCACTGCTTCTAATTCAACATTCAAAACATCACTATATTCTTGAAAAATAATTTTACAAGTTCTAACAATCTTTTAGGCATCAGAAATCGCCAAATAAATTGACTGCAGGTAGTGATAAGCAGTTCAAACCAGACCAACCCTCACAAACGCCCAACTGAATTATAGTCACATGAGGATAAGTGAATTGTCCCACCTCACCACAAAATTTCAAATATGGCACAATGAGTCTCGGTTCACCATGAGGTCACATGTCTAACAGGACTGCCTACCCATGCTTAACGCTACCACAACCAATGTGTATTCTGCACAAGTGATTTCCTACGACTCCTGCAGCTAGTCCGCAGTCCTCCTATAAGTAAATGCTTCTAACTCTCAAAGTTTTAAAGCTACAAAGCTGAAACGACTTTTAAATTGCTTTTAATTTTCTGCTCTTTTATTTGATACTAAGATCCACTTATTTACTACTCTCCAACTGAAAAAGCTGAGGATAGTGTGAGGCAGAAAAATTGTTATTTTCTAAAATATCTAAGTTACCGGTCTAAAAGTTACTTTAAATGATTCTTTATTCAAATTCTCATAAAATATACCATTGTGCTGTTGCTACCTGACTTCCTTAATTTGTTATCAAATTTTGGAAAATCCTTCACTTGGACGAGGTTTGTTTTAGCCAAATTGTAATTGCGTAGTTCCCGCCAAAATCATAAAAAAATTACTTTATCTTATCTTTACCAAACTACTTTATAGATCTTAATGAAACTTATTGCGAAATGTTCATATTGAATTATAATTTCTTTTAAATATTGTCTCTTCTACTGAATTTCCTTATATTCTTCACACCGGTGAAACTTACATTTGTCACAAGTTTTATTAATATTTCAAAATGCTTCAAAACCCTCCTTTAAATTTTAGTAAA
This sequence comes from Vandiemenella viatica, assembly GCA_031002005.1. Lineage (NCBI taxonomy): Eukaryota > Metazoa > Arthropoda > Insecta > Orthoptera > Morabidae > Vandiemenella > Vandiemenella viatica. Next base: position 35,195 of record JARYHS010002281.1, read on the forward strand.
CCTCTTCAAACTTTAGTATGCTGTGTAAGATAAGATACGCTTCTTTTAAGCTATAAACTGTCTTTCTATTTTTCAAGTTGCAGCCTCAGGAATTTTAAATGACTAATTGCATCTTAATTTATTTCACCGGCTTCCAAATTTTAATGTCTTATAACTCTTCAGCTGAAATTTCTAGCTACAAGGTTCCCATCATCATTTTACTAGTTACAGTCTGAAATAGCTTTAAAAATAAAGGTAACGTTTTCTTTCATGAAATGGTCTGAATCCAACATGCCAGGTATGCTAATACTACGTTTTGATTTTCTGTAACTGTATAATCTGGAATATGACTTGGATCATCTAAACAAATGCAATCTGCAATGCTATTCAAATGACCTCGCTGTTATGTGAACAAATTTGGTTGTGAACTAACAAAATTTTAGGTTACCTGTCACAGTGGTTTTTGCCTAAAAATTTATTTGGTCAAATCAATCTTCACGAATTTTTTGTACTCCCACAGGAATTTTTAGAGTTAAGCACCATTTTTCTTAAGCAGAGTTTTTAAATTATGTTTTTGATATAGCAATCTCTCTCCAGCATGTCTTGTTGACAACATTTTACTGCAAGGTATGGAAGTCAATGTTTGCATGTCAGTGAAACTATGTACTAATATTTCTTGTGGTATTCTGTTTGCCCATGTGTTTGTGAAACAGAAATAAGAAGTCATTCTAGCACCAGTCTAGCTGGCTGCGGGAAACAACTCGAAGACTGCTGATGACAGAATTTGCATTTACTGCTGCAATGCCTGTAAGGGGGGACAGTCGTGATGGACCTCCCATAAGAAATCGATGTCAAAACAAGCAAACTTCAGGAGCACTTTCTGAAGAAACTAAAGGCGATACAGACCAGAAAATTTTTCAGAATATAGATAAACTTCATCTGCAAATCACAAAGATTTGTTACTGTGTTTTGTATAGTTTATGAGTAATGATTTTTTTTTTGTTCTAAAAGACAAAAAAATTATAACTTTTACAAATACCTTGGAGCTTGTAAGTTTGTTCTTGTTGTTACTACAGGTCCCATTGTTTTATCTGATTAATCGTAGTTTTATTAACAAGAGATGCTGAAAGTCTTATGTCTTTATCAGTCTTAGTTTATGAGAAAAGTGCACCAGAAGATCAAAAAATGTAGTTTTGAGAAAAAACCCTATTAAAGTTTTACATACAAGAAACTAATGTACATTACAATACAGACACACTATTAAAACATTCCAGGACTATATTGTGATTCAGCTTCTTCTTTTCATTGATCTTCTGGCTTTCCTGGCCTCCTTGGTAGCATTTCCTGCAGAAATTTCAGCATAACGGATATGGTCCATGTCCACGCTTTTCAGTCCCTTTACAGTATTGATGTCATCCTGTGTTCCCAAGAGTCTTAATACATCAGTCTTCTTTGACACCCCAGCATTGAAACACATCACTGCATCATCAACACCAAATTTTAGTGTTTCTTTTCTAACAAAAACTTTTTTTGACATAATTCAAACGTTCATTCGGGTTCTGAGTTTTACCATGGAGACACTTTTTTTAAAATCTTGTTGCACCAGTTGTGAGGAGCCCGTGGGCAAAGGTGATGATGTGGCTTCTCATCTGTTGAAATTTCGTGAAAAAATATAGACCAGACAGCTCTTCTCATTGCTTCTTGCAGTTATTCCTAATTGCCATACCATAATAATTCTGATTGCTATCTATTTCAACCTCATTGCTTCTTGCAGTTATTCCTAATTGCCATACCATAATAATTCTGATTGCTATCTATTTCAACCTTTGTCAGGCCACCTTTACCACCTAACTTTTTTTCCTTACATATCTTCAGAAGTTGTGATCCCATTCTTTTCTGTACATGTCCAATACACTCTAGATCATTAATTTTGACTGTACGCCCATAAGGTTTATCTTGCACAACTTTCTGATATGCCTTACTGTCCCCCTATAAAGGACTTTTGAAAATGTTAGCAACATCAGCCACTTCCATGCCTCCACTAGAACCATCATAGTACTTTTTGCACACATGTTGTGTAGTGGGATTTTTGCTACAGATGTCACAGGACTTACTAATTATTTCAATATCCAGAACCTTTCCAGTATCAAAAGCAGTGGCCGACACAATGCCATTTAGGGATGTGTGCCCATGTTTCTGCCAACTACTATAAAAACCAGCAGCAATTTGCCTTGGGTCAGATTGCAAATCATTCAACTGAACTACTACTTTTGCTGCTTTCAGCATTGCAGATTCACTCACCTCAGCTACAACTGCACCAATAGTCTTGTTGTAAATATCAAACATTCTGGGAGATGAGGGAATTTTCATCACTACAAAAAGAACTACACTTGACCTTCGCCCTTTTCCAACAGATCTAAGTGCGGAAAGCTTTTGACTCTGTACCACACAACTGACTTTTAGCGAAGTTCGAGCGTACGGTATATCTGATCTGATTTGCGAATGGATACACGATATTCTAACTGGTCAGTCACACTATGTTGTTGTTGACGGGGTAGCCTCTTCTAAGCTAGATGTTACTTCAGGAGTTCCTCAAGGAAATGTAATAGGACCACTTCTTTTCTTAATTTTTATAAACGATCTCAGTGACAACGTTAAATGCAGGATGCGATTTTTTGCTAATGATGCACTTATCTATAGGGAAGTGAGGTGCTCTGACGATTGCTTAGAAATTCAGCGCAATCTGGATGTTATTTCGGAATGGTGCCTTGAATGGCAGCTTACACTTAACTGCACAAGTTGCAAGGCAATTCAAATAAGTAATAAAAAGATGCTGTTTGCTCACGAGTACAAAGTTAACAATTCAGTTGTTGACATGGTGGATTCCCTGAAGTATCTAGGCATAACAGTACAAAGCAAAATGAAATGGGACTTGCACATAACTTCTGTCGTAGGCAAAGTTAATTCTAAATTACGATTTATAGGCTGTATTTTGAGAAGTTATAATGCTCATACAAAGGAAATAGCGTACAAAACACTAGTGTGTCCGCATTTGGAATACTGTTGTGGAATTTGGGAGCTGTATCACAAGGGATTGATTGACATGTTAGAGAAAGTACACAGGAGAGCCGCTCTATTTGTGATTGCTAGTTACAGTCCTTGCATAAGTGTCACAGAGATGATACGTGGGTTGGGCTGGGATTGTTTGGCAGACAGACGACGTCGTCTTTTTTTTTTAATTTGTTGGAGAATATGCAAAAATCTTTAATTTACAAGTGCAACGAAATACTTCTTCCGCCAACCTATTTAGGTCACAATGACAGGAGGGATAAGATTCGATAAATAAGATGCCTTACTGATACATTTATGTATTCTTTCTCTCCTCATTCTGTTCGGAATTGGAATGCACTGAATTAGGATTGGTGCTTAGCACCCTCTGCCACCCACAGTATTTGTAAATTGCAGAGTATAGATGTAGATACACCAATCTTACATTGTTTTCATACATTCTGCTTCTGGTTACATGAGATGACTTAGTATTTGCAGTACATTAACATTCTAAGCACTTTAGAACTAAATTACAAACAATTCCCTTGGTTTTCCCCACATCTTCCTGCAAAGTGACGTTTCCACCACAGTTTTTACAACAAGTTTGTTTTTCAATAAGTTCACGTAATAACCTCATGGAAATCAGAATGTCAGTGTCAGTAGAAGCAGAAACACTGTTCACACCATGTATTTCACTGAAACAAATTTGAGTGGCACTTGTAAAACTGGCAGCACATAGAACCTTTTTACTTGAAGCACTGACACTCGCACTAACTTCACTTTCAGTCTTATTTTCCCTCTGTTCATAACTAGCAGTTTCATGGTTTATTTTTACATATTTATTTCCACGAAACTTGGGCTTATACCCAAACTTCCTTATTCTACCCATTTTCCTATAACTTTTCACAAAAGCATTGTATTCGTATCGAAAAAACGTAAACAACAAAGATGAAAAGTGACAAACAATAACCGATAATGCAGATAGGCTGACAAACATCAAAACAATAATTCTCTCTTGCAACTGAAATAAGAATATCTGTGGAACTTATACTCAATGCTCCGCAAGACAGAGCAAAAATGGGTGTGGCACTATTTACCGTGCATCACTAAAAAATTAATATCCTCGAATCTAATCGTCAAATTTGCACGAAACAAACGGCATTTTGTAGCTAAATAATTGGAGCACTGAATAAGATTTTTTTAAAAAATATCAATTTCTTGAGCCTGTTCGCGACTGTGTCTCCTTAAGCATTTCATAAAGATGCCAAAAGTATTAGACTGAGTCACTAAGTTCTCTCCTGTAAAACATCTAAATGACAGATATCGTTCACTTAAAATTCAATGCCTTTCTTTTGGAATTGTTGTGTGCAAGGGATAGTGCAGTGATAAGATCATTGATATTATAAATTAAGAACATCATGTATTCAAACCACAATGAGGGGCTTAAGATAATCATGATACAGTGAATACTTTTGTGTTACCTGCAAGAACAAGCTATTTCCCGAGATTTCAAGAGCTGTATCACCCTAACAAATAATTTGCTAAAAGAAAATGCTGTAATGTATTGTTCAAAACATAGCTACTCTCCACCAGCCAGCAATGGTAACATTACTACAGTTATAAACACTTTAGTTCAATCATCAGAACTTTGGGTCCTACTGCAGGATGACAAACTTGATAAATTTGCACAAAAAAAGGGAAGAAGAAGAAAAACAAGAAATCAAAAGAATCTCGCACAACCCAAAAACCAAAATACATTAAGTAAAAAACCAAGCACACAACGACAAAAGGAAATCAAACATTTCAAACTACCCTCATCATGGTTATACAGTTTCTTGATCAAGTACACAGAGAAGCTCAGTGTAATAAAAAGAAAATAATTTTTACCTTCAACTACTTTAACTTGATTAATCTTCCACAGAACACATGGGTAAAAGAACATAACATGAAGACCATTGTTCCACAAATGCAGCCTACAGTAACAATCTCACAACAAGAAAAAGACAAGACACCTCACTATAAACAACGTATCCTTTCTTTAACCAATAAAATTAACGCTGTATATGCTGTAGACAAAATATTTATGGAGAAATTATAAATGTGTTATCTACTTAAGAATTAACCTTTTTTTGGCTTACGGCTTTACACCTTGTTGACATCAGTGTCATTGGAGGTGGGATAGGACTGCAGGCAAGGAACAGGAAGGAATTAAGCCATGACCTTTTTGAAGAAATTATCCCTGCATTCGCCTGCAGTGATTTGGGGAAATTAGGGAAAACCCAAATCTAGATGGCGAGACGGGGATTTGAACCCACATCCTCCAGAATGTGAGGCTACCATGCCCAGTAAAGACTTGTATAACTTGTATATAATACGTAATATTTTTACAATATGATTTAGAGTTGCTGGGAAGATAGATGGATCCCTGGGTGATGCAGTTTAGTAACCCTGCAGTCTCACAACCAATGATCATAATACACTGCATGTTGGTACCCTTGATCCCTGGCATTCAGAGAATGCAATAAATAATGTAAACCTTATGAGTAAAATGTGTATGGAAAAACATTTTCTGCTAATAAAAAAAACATTGTTGCCTGAATTTGCAACAATACCATACTGTATTAGTGTTGTGAATCCCACATAAGCAACATGAATTCTTTATCATGATCGACTGAAAAGTCGATAGGGGAGAAAGAGAAAGGAGGGATGGATAAAATGTTGTATTAAGAAATTTCACACATGCCAATCGTGGATCAGTTTTGCCTGTTACACAAACTGAACCAGTTTAATGAAGAACTGCAATAACATAAAACTTGATGGATAATTATCGGATGCAAAACTGAGAATGGAAACTTGGTAATAATTGATTTTGGTTATTCTTAATATTGTAATGTCACCTTAGTTAAGGTAGAAAGGATTTTATGTGATAGGCCTTAGTTTCAAGATGGTGTGTCCCAAAGATTTTATAACAACTTTAATATTACACTAGAGTCAATATCATTAACACAACTCAGGTACATATCCAGCTAAGGTCAATTTTTTTTAATGATCATGTTTGTAATAATAGTTAATAAGACGATTTAAGACGATTTTATTAAATGCATTTTTTTTAGCAATTTTGATTCCTGTATAAAACGTTCCCAGACCTCCCACTGTTGGAGTACATCAGTTTGATGCAACATTTTGAAGCCAGTATCTGACTTCATCTTTCAGCAAAGTGTCTGTTTCCTGTAGTGGCTGCCCTTATATGACCCATGTTAGTGATCAGTTGCCAGTGACATCAGTCAAATGTGTGGAGCGCATTACAGTGCAAACTTGATGGGGCCAGAAGCATGGTGGGGCAAGTTGGGCAGCGGAGCAGGAGGCGTTGGGGGGGGGGGGGGGGGATACATGCAGTGCAGGAGGTTGGAGTGCATTCTTGAATCACTTCTACAGCTCTCCCTCCTTTTTCCTAACCCACTGATAATTAGATTTCATGCCACATTAAGGTGATATCTTGTATCTCTGTTTACAATATCCTCCACAAGATGAAGCTCTATACCCTTTCTAATCGCACTATCCCAGTATCCTTTAGTGTGGGCTACCCACTTGATTACTTCAACCATAGGACAGCATGATCAAGGTAGCTATGCAGATTCTTCTTAAAAGAAAAAGGGGGGGGGGGGAGACAATTCAAGAACCTGCTCTGACCAGCAGCTGACCAATTCCACCATGTTTATCATCACGCCTCCAGCCCCCTTGACAAACTTGTCCCACCATGTTTCTGTCCCCACCAGTTCTTCACGCACATGACTGAGGCCACCAGAAATTGATTAATGGCGAGAGTTATGTAAGGGCAGCTGCTTCAGGAACCCGCCAAGAGATGGAAGTCTAAGAGCAGCTTAAAAATATCACATCAAACTGAAGCTCTCACCCAGTTGGAGGCCTGAGAACAATTTATACAGTTGATACATTGGGAAAGCCTCCATTTTTTCAATTCTGTCTCATTCACTCACAAATAACCTTATCAATAAATGCTAATAAGTCTCCAAAAATAAAATAAAGCATCATATGGTTTAGCAATGATACATATTACAGTTAAGTTTAGTTAAAATTACAATTGTAACAGTAGAAATAATAACAATAATAATTTACAAAATAAAAAAGTTCTGGAGCCTGGTGCAATCCCAAGTCTGCAGCACAAGTGTAATAGGGTAACTAATGGGCTACTACCCTATAATGTATATACACACATCATCATCATCATCATCAATTACTACCAAAAATTTGGCAATACCCTTGTGAGTGAAATTTAAACAAGACCAAAGGGCGGGTTTGTTGATAAATTTGGAATCATCTCGGATACATCGTAAGAAAAACATACAGGACATTGTATAAAAATTAATGCCTACAGAAGAAAACCAAAGCCTAACACAGATGAAGGCACCATCAAATACAAAAACAACCCAAATTCAAATGAAATATAGACAGAAGAGCTGGTCAAATGCAACAGCTTAGCCAATTGTGTTAAAGTGCTGCCACAAAGGAAACAGTGAGTTATAAAAAAACATGGGTTCAAATCTCAGCTTTGTCCACTGGCCATACTGACTAATCACCAATGCTTCACCAAAAGACTAACATAAAACATTATAGCACAAAGCTAACACAGTTTGAGACAGATGGCAACAATTACTACTTTCCCTTGAGACATACTGTAGTTTACAACTCCAGATTCTGACAGGACATAAAGTCCCAATACATAAAGTCCCAATAAGGAAAAAAAGGTGATCAACTGAATCCTTTATGTTTATGTTGAGAATATGCAGAGATGAACAGGATGATGGTTCAAAAGTTAAGATTTGGTATATCTGTATAGAACCATCTTAGAAAATAATAAATCATATAAATAGATGGTAGTAGCCTATACAATTATCGTTCATTAATTGTAACACGTCCAAAAGCTGACTTTTGGCTCCATATACTTTAATTCCATTGCTTTACTCATGCAAATGGAAATGTTCTTCTATTCTATAAAACTCTCTTTTCAATTCATTGTTAGAACAGCATTTCATTTGTGCCTGAACACAAATATATATGATCATTCTATAGAAGCATGACTGAAGCACCAAATAAAGTAACAGCACAACAGGCATGATGCACAATGCAAAAAATTTCCGAGTACATAATAAATGTAAAAGCCCACAAACTTCAAACCATTAATATTTTATCATTTAAGAGTAAAATACAGGATATGATGAAGATAGGACAGTATATATTACCCTTCCCACAACCTCTTCTCAGGCGAAGATTTGGGACCATCCCAGCATTTGCTTACGATGACTGCGGGAAACCACATAAAGTCAACAATCAGGATGGCCAGCAGTGGCAGATCCAGGATTTTGGTTTGGGAGGGGCTTGAGTAGATTTTGGTTTGGGGGGAGGGGCTTGAGCAGATTTCATGGGGGGGGGGGGGGTAAGGGTATAGACGTGGTGCCGCCTTAAAAGATCAGTAGAGCTAAAAAACGTTTTCTAATCTACAAAATTATGATTTCTGGGGGGGACCTGGATACTTTTTGGGGGGGAGGGCTTGAGCCCCCAGCCCCCTCCCCTGGATCCATCACTGACGGCCAGTACTGGGATTGTTCCCAGTCACTTTATACCTCCCCATTCCAGTATGTGGCACCTCTGTGAACTATGCTAGACTGGCAGGTATGATATTTTATTTATGTTTTCCACTTAACATGCCATTACTTTTGTTTTAGTGTGTAACATATCTGTAAGTTATATGAGGATTAAATTCTCTGCCTTGGTCATCTCAAAAAGCACAGACAGTGCATAATGAGCATTTGAAAGGTTTAAGGTATCAAATGGTAGTTGGATTTTTTATTTCAATCACATACATATATATTAAAAAGTATGAGTGATAAACTACATCCCAGTCTTAAATTTAAATGAATTTGTTTTTTAACTGCAACTACCAACTACCATAAACTTTTTATAACTTGTTACATAATACAAGTTTCACGTGTGGTCAGGAAAAGCTAACACATAGTGGAAAAGAACTGTATGAATAAAATATAAGCATATATTTGTCCATTTACAAATAGAAAGAAAGTAAAGGGAAACATCATAAGGATCAATCCAAAGAAATCAGTCAACACCTATTCTTTACAACCAATGTAGTAGAATTGTATACAAACACTATTTATAAGAGGTTATTCTGTTAAACAACTACTGATTTTTCCTGATCATATAAGAAAGTGACTCTAAAAACATGCAAAAATTTTAGTTGATATGCCAACCAAAAAAAGCATGTGTGAATTTGAACCAACCTCATAAAAACAATAAAATAATTACCATCAAATAATCGTCTTTACATTTTAAAAAACTTACTGCCACTATCAAGTAGTCTTACAGTCATTATATAACCATTCTATGTAAGTATCAGGTTCATAATGAATGCAAACGAATGAAGTAAAGGTATAACAATTTCACAACTGAAGCAAAAGCACTTTTATTTACTGTTATATACCTCCAAATTCCATGTAATTTGTTATTTAGACAAAGCACAAAAACTGCTGCAAGTCTGCGTTCAAAAGATTAAAATAGAAACCGTCATAAGTAAAAATATAATACCAATTAAAATGAAAGGAATGCAATAGTAGGGGAATAAAAAAAATTAACTATATAAAAGTACTGCATAATTAAAATCTTACTCAAATTATTTTCCTAATCCCATTACATAATTTATACAGCTTTATCCATACAAAACACCACACAATACATTGAAAATTGCAATACAGGGCATCCTCAAATGATTTTTTTTCTCAGTTTATCCACTAATTCCCAATAAGAGTTTTTGGAAATTTGATAATAATTTCTAAGAAATAATCACAGTTGACAAATTAAAAACACCAAATTACTTTTCAAAACGAATTTGCACTATAGTGTAATCACATATCTACAATCTCCTTTCCTGAACAAATTTGGAAAATTATAAGACTTTTTTCTACACAGTGAAGACACCTGGTAATGACAGGCCACTTCATTAGTGGATTTAATGTATTCACACAGTTAGAAGTAAATGAATTTATGTGATCCAGAGTCCTGTAGTATGTACTCACAAAAACATGGTAGCCTGCCACATGTCTGCATCAACTCATATTCTACGAAGTTACTCAAATGAATTTTACAACTTCTCATGAAATAAATACAAAACTTTTTATTTCTTTTGTCTGAACCTATATTAAGTTTTTTCTTCAGTTTTGTGTTTCATCTTGTGTATTTAGAGTTTTAATTCTTATAGTAGATAACATTATATAACATATTTTACTATATCCAAATAGCATAAAAAGAAGAATAGCTTATCTGGAAATCAAGAACTGCTACTATCGAATTTACTTGGGTCAGCTGTTGCATACACATAATCATCATACAACTGTTCAAGCCTTTGTTCTTCTTGAAATGCCTTGGAGTGTAAGTAGTTACCATGAGTGAGTTTAAATAAAACTTTATCATTTGAATAAAACGGCAAACCCGTACCATAAAAAAAAATTACGCAAAAATTTTCTCATCCTTACTGATGAAACGCTTTGCATAAAATTTTTATTCTCCATGACATCGCATTAAGGTACTGTGCCTGTTATGATTCCACAGCACTGTTTGTTAGGGGATAGTTTCTCTCTTTCATGCTTTACACAATACTGATACAAAAATGTTAAGATAACCATATGATACAATATCACATATATCATTCATTTGAAATTAGTGAACATCAAGCGCAGAGTCACAAAAAATGAACAATCTTTTTCAACCATTTTTTATGTCAGTAACAAATAAATGGAGAAGAGTTAAGAGGGATTCAGGCATATGTATGGTTCTGAGAGGAGAGATACCTGTATAGTGTTAATTTGGTCCTGATGTCATGTCACAATGTGTGAAAATTTTATATTTTAGGCTGGGCATACACATAACATTTTACTGGAGAGGTTTACCTGTACAGGCAAACCATAGCATGTATGTCAGCCTTGGCAGGCAAAACTGTGCACAGGTGACCGAAGAAGAATGAAAAAAATTCTTTCTACCTGCACAGTTATGTTTGCAGGAGCTTGTAAGTGGTTTATCGAATGCCTGTAAAGGTTTCCATTTTGTTGTACAAAGCATCTGTATTATTTACATTTGCCAAGTTTATTTGGTGTTATTTTACTAGGACTGGTAAATTTTGTGCACATAATGTCTGGACAGAGGTATAATGAAGCGATAGAAGAGTATATTGAAATATGTAAGGCTGAACATTGTCTTTGGAGAGTAAAAAACAAAGAATATCATGATTGCAAGAAGAAAAATCTATCTGAAATATTGGTAATAAAGTTAAAGGGGTTGGAGCCAGATGCTACAAAGAAGTCAATAGTGGAAAAAGAATTCAATGGATCCGAACTTAATTCTTGTAGTTACTTTGTGTTGGTGTATTCATTCCTCTTCCAAAGTGAACCTTTACACCAGGTTTTGCATATTTTCTTTGCTTTTGATTACAGTTAACCACCACTAATAAACCAATCAAAGCAATCATATCATCTTCTTGCTTCGTTGTCACCATCTCGTTGACAAACGAATCCCTACATTTTACTGTACTGTGTATGTGCTATTTGTCTGTAGAGGTGTACCTTTCTGCATAACAAGCCCAGGTCTATCATACATATAAACTGTTATGTGTATGCCCAGCCTTATACATATCTCACAGAGTCTATTAGCCCATCAGATTCCTTCATGCAGTGCGGTTGTTTCGTACAATTAATGCAGCTTTAATAAACTGTCTAACTGTATGTAATCTGGATAATGGTGACAATGAAACTTCCATTAGGCAATGAAAATTAGATAGGTTAGGAAAAACAACCCAGCACTTTTGACAGATGAAGACAAAAAGGGGGGAGGGCACATGCACACAAAAAACAGGAACACACTTTACAATACTTTGGTTAAAAAAAAACCTTGCTCATGTAGGATGTAAGATATAGAGCACGAGGAAACATGTATGCATCCAGATCTACCAAATGAATTAACCAAAGATGAAACATGGGAAGGGTGGGGGTTTATCCGCTGGTGGGAGGAGAGAGTAGACCAAAAATAATTGTGGGAAGAATAATCTGTGACAACCAGTCAAGAAAAAATTAAAAATTTGAAGAAATATTTTTTCAAAATATATAATTTCAATCAAAGGGCCTGATACCCATGAAAGAAAATTAAAATATTAATTATCTTTATTCAGTAAAATTAACAAGCAAAATTGAAATTATTATCAAGAAACTCATTTCATCATTTTGTTGCAGAAAATTTTGCAAGCCACAGTAATCACAGCTACCAATTGTATATCTATGGAACTTTTCTTATTTATTAGGCCATTATGTCTGTAGTTCCTTGTTAAAATAATAAATTATTTAGTAAAAAATATCAATGGATCTATTGTTTGGATTTTGTTAATTCTGGATGTCTTTCATCTCTCAAACATTGTTTAAGTTCACTGACAATGTTTTAGAAGGAATAAATGATAAATGAATTCCCGTGGCAATTTTTTGTGTCTTATCCAAGGCATTGACAGTGTAGATCAAAAAATTCTGATACAGAAATTAAAGTATTATGGTATAGATGGCTTTATGAATAAATGGTTTAGTTCTTACCTTCTTAATAAAAAACAAAGTGTTAATGGATAATTTTAAGGCTGCCTTTACCTCAGGGTTATATATTTGGGCCACTATTGTTTTTAATATATAGAAATGATCTACCCAGTGTTGCATCGAAAAACTCAAAATTTGTCCAATTTGCAGATGACACAAACATAGGAATTAAAAATACTCCAGATTTATCTACAGAACATATTTAAAACTATGTCTCCGACCTTATGGTTTATGGCTAATGGCTTGTTTTTAAACTTTGATAAAACTCAATATAGGCAATTCAGTATATAACACAGATTAACACCAGATATAGATATAAAATTTGCAGGCCAATCCATTCAAGAGTTAGATTGCTTGAAATGTCTAGATTTACATATTGATCATAATTTAAATTGGAAGGTACATGTTTCTGACTTACTGAAGCGATTAGGAGCAGCCACATTTGCAATTCATACAATTTCAGCTATAGGTGATCTCTGTATGAGTAAAATAGTTTATTTCGCCTATTTTCACTCAATGTCATATGGAGTAATATTCTGGGGCAATTCTACAAAGTGGTCACAGACCAAAAGCGACTAATAAGAATTATGTGTGGGGTTAGCAGTAGAACTTAATGTAGAGAGCTGCTCAAGAAGTTACGGATTTTAACATTGGTGGACGAGTAAGTATATATACGCATTAATGTCCTTTGTAGTTACAAATTATACTTTGTTTGAAACAAGTAGTAAAATACGCAATTATGGCACTAGAAGTAAAAATGATTTTCACAAGGATTACAAGTCGGCGTCATTTGTTCAAAAAGGGTTCCGATATTCAGGGATACATATCTTCAATAAGCTCCCAACACACATTAAATGTCTAGCAGACGATAAGTTTAAACTCGGGAAAAAGTGAAAGAATTTATAATTGAGAACTCCTAGTCTGTCAAATTTATTTCTAGGGTATCTACAAAATAACTGCCAGTACTTTGTGTAAATTTAGTTTATATAATTAATGTACCGTGTATGCTATGACTGTACATCTTCTGGTGTATGTATTATTTTGTTATGCAATTGTTTAGCTGTAAATTGACAACTTTCCTTATCCCACAGAGGCAGTCTCCTGTATTGGGATCAATGGAAAATGAATGTATTGTACATAAACAGACTAACTGAATGTAGTTAATCATTTATGCCATTGTCAACCGAGTCACTTTCATGCTGCATAGTTTTATTCTCAGAAAGATCGGTAGCAAGTTATGTATGTGCACTGCTGTTATTCAATTGTATTTTCCATAGATGTTTTGTTTATTGTGTATTGCTAGTGGGGAGTTTGTAGTCTGCAAACAGAAGAGACCAGTGTTTTGTTTATTTTGTTAGATGTGTGTTTGTGGGAGAGGGAGAAAAATGTACAGTAAAATTAGCTTATAGTATGGTGTGTTTGTGGAAACTGTGTATTTAGTCCCATTTTGTGCAAGTTGTTTGTGTTTATTAAATTGTATTAGGTTTGATTAGTAAGTTTGTGTGTTTGTTGTTCCTGTTTTACTGTGCTTATTGCCTTTTTTATCTGATACTTTTTTGTAAAGTTAGAATGTTGTGTTTGATGTTATGGACTGTTAGGATTTTCTGCCTGTAACAAAGTTTGTGGGCTAATAGTTACTGTCAAAGATGTGATCAGAGAGTGTATAGCAACTGCCACACTTTTTCTGAACAAGTATCCAAATACCTACCTAAAACTGCACTTGGACTTTACACATGTCACATTCCTATTATTAGACATAAATATGGGGTAAGTTTCCCCTACGCTTCTGGTGGGTAGACTTTCAATGAGGTGTTTGAATTTTTTCCTCAAGAACTGAATCAAGAGAAGATAGTAATGTTGGACACTAGGTTCTCAAGTGAAGTTGACATTCTAACTCTTCCCAAAGGTGTTTCATTGGGTTCAACTTTGATCTTTGGGCAGGCCAGTCCATTTCAGGAATGTTATTACCCACAAACCACTACCTCATAGATGCAACTTTGTGACATGGTGCATGGTCATGCTGATACAAATAATAATAATCTATGAACTGGTTTTCTTATGTATGCAGTATATAATGGCTTAATAGGTGTTCATATCCTTCCGCATTGTGATTTTTTGTAAGTGCAATAGCGGAACCATGCCCTATCCA
>JARYHS010002282.1:0-10993 GCA_031002005.1 Vandiemenella viatica
CAGCGATTGCATACAACACTCCTTACACAGACAATTCAGTTCTTGGACGTCGTAAAATTTAGTCGGTGAAACCTTTGGCGAACTAACTGTTTCTCTGTCTTGGATGATCGCTTTATATAAACTCCAACGAAATTTCTAGAACACTTCATAAGCCTTCGCCAGATATATCTTGAACATTAACAAATACTTAAACAATTGAAACATATTAAAAACAATCAGAATTAACACATAATCATTTACAATCAATACAAAATGGTCAGAAATGGAAATTAAATATACTTAAACACAAAATTATTCACAGAAATCATTTTAAACTGTAGCAAATTGTCCTATAGACATCGTAACTTGCATTAAAACTTGGAATTACGAACATTTAAGCGATTCTCTTGCACAATTTGTTTCTTAAACATGCTAAGTGGCATTTAAATAATTTCTTTTCATAAAACAAAGTCTATATACACTGATTTGTAGTTAATTGTGAAACAAACATACAGGATCACATTCAACCAAACTCTAGCTTATTACAATTGCTTCATAAAATAAAATTTCATTTAATTTTAGGTTCAAGGGCTGTTACGAGGTGACCTTGATAGTTAAGTGTCGAATTCAGAAAAACTCCTTTCTTGAAATATGATGTTACCAGATTGCAGAGGTTAATCTTTAAAATGATATCTGATTTATTGATTTCAGTTACGTATCAAGGGAAATAAACGTATAGTAAAAAAAATTAGCAATAATATCTATGATCGCTAACTTCTAAATATCTGCGTAGATAAATAACTGATTGTTGCGAATGATGAAATCTTTGAGGCCACAGTATTTCTGCGCATTCTTACTGTAATATACTACTGTACATTACTGGCGCGAGCCCTTGAAGCCCAGTGGCGCTGATTGCACTTCAGCCACGGAAGGCCTCGCCCTTGCGATCCTCACGCGAATGTCGTGCGTGACTCCGTGGCAGAAGAAGAGAGTCGTTTTCCTCGCCGGCTGCAATTTCATACCGCCGCGCACTCTGTAAAGCGCGCTGGTTTCAATGGAAATCCGTTGCCGCTGTATGCATGCGAAGGCCGGCTCGCGAGCTATGTGTCGGTTTTCCCACTTGAAGTCGTGATGCCACACTATTTACCCAGCTCCCGTGTTATAATGCAAACACCCTTTTCGCGTGCTCGAGTTCTTCCATGCACAATACACAGACGTTTCATTATGCGCTGATTTGAATAATGCTCCACGGGACAGATCCGCATCGCACTTCCCGAGCAGCTCAGCCATATTAAGTGAGACTAGTTTTCACATATTTATCTTCACATCTGTTGTAATTACAGTGTTTTTACCTACCATTGACTTTTAAATACGGCATTAAAACATACGCTAAACTGCATATTTTGACGTTTAATAGTGTGACCAAGTAATTGTAACATAAATGTATTCATTAAAAGCTTTTGTCCAAAGATTAAATTATTACTTTACTAACCTCAAAGCCCGTCAAAAATGACGGATTGAATGGAGTATTCTGGGAAGTCGTTTATTCGCAGCTGTTTAGTTATAGAATTTCGCTCATTGCAATTTCTTGTGCCTTACACTGCAGCAAAAAGTTTTCAGTTGTTATCCTGATCCAGGTTGGATTTCAACATAATCACAAAGCTGCTATTATTGTCGTTAGAAAATCAAAGCTTCAGTCACATGCGATTTAATATATTCACTGTATGGCATTATTAGATTGTTCGTGGTTTTAATTACATATATTAAGTAACTAGACCACGATCCAGTTTCAAATTCAAACTTGTTTTATTTACATAAGCCCATCGAACTTGATAGATATTTAACACATGTACACAACTCGACTCCAACGATTACAGTCAACACTTCTTCCAAAGACAATGAATACTACCAAAACTGTTCGTTCAAACACTGTCCTTGGCCGACGTAAACTGAGTCTATAAAACTCGAAACTATCTCTGTCTTCGCTGATCGCATTATATAAGTTTTATCTAAAGTTCTAGAACACTACAAAGGCTTCCATAAGATATTTCTCAAACATTAACAATACTTAAACAATTGAAAACATATTAAAAACGATAAGAATTAATACATAATCCTTTACAATAATTACAAAATGCTTAGAAATGAAAATTAAAGATTCTTATCCACATAAATCATTTTTAACTGTAGTAAATCGTCCTTTAAACATCGTAGCTTGCCTTAATACTTACAATTACAAACTTTTAAGAAATTCTCTTACATAGTTCTGTTCTTAAACATATTAAGTGGTATTTACATAATTTCTTTTCCCAAACAATATCCATTTACACTGATTTACAATAAAATACAAGACAAATATACAAAATCATTTTCAATCACACTCTAGCTTGCTACAAATGCTTAATAAAATACGATTCCATTTAAAGTTTAGGTTTGAGGGCAGTTACAGCACGTTAGTGACGTCATAAATCACGATACAAACTTGACAGGTAGCTCAGTGGTGAAAGCGCTTGCTTACTGATGGTTGGATCGTGGTCTCTGGTTCAAATCTCCGTGGAGGCAAAGATTTTTAAAAATTGTTTTGATCGTAAGAGTCACGCCTGGACTGTCGGTCATTCGGATTGAATGTTAAACTGTAGATATTACAAATTTAGGGGTGCAATGCGAGGCAAATCGTAGGTAGTCTTGCAATGTTGTAGGTGTACACTTTTTACGTTATAATGATTCCTCAGGGGTTGTTCACAGTCAGAGAGAGAGAGAGAGATAGAGAGAGAGAGTGTGTGTGTGATCTGCACCAATAACACTTAAAATGCGGAAGTAAGTCTCTTGTTACGTTTTGACGACTAAATGCCTATACCGATATTGGAATTTGAGAAGAAAATCTGTAGGGAGGGCAAATGACATTTTTTTTTTTTTTTGGTATGATTAACAGTTGAAGTCACGAAAATTTGAAATTTATCGAATGGTGATAGAGAGACGGATGTCTGTGTTAGTCTGTAATCTTACCTTCGTTGCACAAGGTGTGCTTCTCATGCATTATGTTAGTGTATAATTTGTTAATAAATTTCGTATTATTTAGTATAGATGTAGACTACTACTTTGTGCTGCTTAAATGTTTGTGGCACCAGTTTGTTTTGCTTTCTTTTTTGATATGTCTTGCGGTTGTAAACTGGATCAAGTTGTAGATCTAGCAGAGCACGAGCAGCTAAAGTTATTAGAATCCAAGAATCGGATGCTCATGCTGAAGAAAGAAGAAAAGACCAATCTGAAATAACCCTGCCCTTAGCTAACAACCCCCCCACCCCTCACATCCCCTCACCTTCGTTTGTTTTTCTGTTTTTAAATATATTGGAAATTGATTCTCTTCAAGAGACATGTTCGACGGTGGAATGATATATTGAAGGCTATCTTGTCATATTATGCCCGACTCGGTGTTGTTTGGGACCAATCCTTCGTTACCAACAACTTTGTATATTCAATTCTGGCAAAGAAATTCTTAATCCACGCGTACGAAGTCGCGGGTATCAGCTAGTTGGCTATAAACTTTTAAGTTGAAGTGCTGGTAAAAGGAGATGAATGTGGAGACCAGACGGCCATGATGCTTCATCCGATTCTGATTCTTTTCGCGGATGGTTATGCTTGCTCCGATAATGAGACAATTCTCAGTCATTGATTTTATCGGCCGGTGTTACATGGTCGGATCATTCAATTGTGGAGGCGCCGTCATACATTTCATGAATGGGCATTGTGCATTGGGCATTAACGTGAGAAATATTATGCGACTGGCGAACGAGTGGAGAGCGTGTCCTGTTTAATTACCGTATCACCTGCTCCAAGGTTTCCGAGCTACAACATTTGAACATACGGTAAATTCACGGAAACAGTATTTATTATTAGGAGAAGTTCACGGATTTTATTACATCATACCTCTGAGCGATAACACCCAATTTTAAAGCCTTATTAAAAACATGTAAAATAACTGTACATCGCATTTCGGTGCTATAGTCGCAAAACGCCGCGATTTTATTTGAAATATTTGTTTGTATAAATATTTCTATAAAAATATTCGGAGTAAATCATATTTTATGATTATATTTCGGAATTTTTAGGCGTTATGAGAGCATTCTGGTTAATCGCCGGCATTTAAAATGCTGGAGTGAATGAATAAATTTGTATGTGTTTAAATTATGTTGTGAGTTCTAATTGGTTTCATGTTTTTTATAATGAGAAAAGATCATTTTCGTGGCATACCTGTTATATTTGAATACAATCAAGATTATACTAAATGCAGTTTAATTGAGTCTATGTGAAATATTTTATTTCAAAATTCCACTTCAAAAATAAATTAAGATCTAATATATCATCTAATCGTAAATATTTTATTTATGAATTTAATAATTACAGCTGAGGTTCATTTAAGGAAGGTAACATTGTAAGGAGTAGGTATGTTACACTATTCGCTCCGCTCATACGCGTTACTTTTATGTTGCGATGTACTTTGCAACAAGTCAATGACTTCTGCCTTTAGTATCCTGCTACTGCCACTCTGAATATAACTCTAGTTTTGAGTATTCCAGGATAAGGCTCTGTATGGTACGAACGTTTGTTGCATCGCTTCACATATCAAATTATTCCGCGTCGCCTCTATTTTAATAACACATTTATTAAGTTCCACATTAGTATGTCCATCAATATGTCCCGAGATCTGCTCAGCCATATTCCCCACAGTTATCTCCCGCACAGTACTGCGTACACACACTCTTCGCATACTGTCTCCGTCTGGGCCCATCTTCCTAACAACCATATTCTTTGATCACATGATTCCGGCACGCCAATGTACCGTACGTAACACAGTCAAATTAACAAGGATTATCTATAGAGTATTAAAATATAAACACTCGCAGGCACATACTTAGCAAAAGGAGGTCAAAAAGAAAGGGAGAGATAGCACCGTTATTTCAGAAACTTAAGTTTTGGAAAAGGTATTTGTGATAAACATTGTTTCCTTATAATACATGTAATAGGGTAGTTTGGATCTCGAGAGAAAAGCTGTTAGGTTGTGACCCCTGTCCATCTGGTGGCGACTGCAGCGGACGCCGGCTGCTGTTGTGAGTGCCATCGAGCGACTCGAGTTATTGGTAAAGTTGGCTGACTGATGCGGCCCGGCCTCGAGGAACTTGCCGGCTCGATGCGACAAAGACCCGGGTCAGCAGCGATACCGCTATCTACCCCGTACTAACGCCACGCAGTTTGATTACTGCTCACGTGACTTCTCAGAATACTGGTACTATCCATACACGACTATCTGTACACATCCATAGGATGTCGAATACAAATAAATATACAGGCTGAGTCAAAAAGGACTTTCCAACTTTGGAATGATATAGAAATTTGTTGAGACATCTTTCAGAATCGGTAGATGTGTGATTTTGTACCAAACAACCTCAAGTTTGTTGCCCGTAGTGCATCAATACGCTATTCCGCTACCAGGTGCGCCAGCGTGGTGCACAGTTAAAATGGCTACTTTCACTGGTGCGGAGCGTGCTCGCTGTGTGTTTTGGTTTCATGAAACGAACTCTGTAACAAGATCGATAAAGATGACCGAGATAGGATGGTTTACTAGCAGCAAGACGGTGCACCATCTCATTTCCTCACGGAAGTTCGAGGTTTCCTCGATAATCGCTTTCCAGGTTGATGGATTGGCCGTGAAGGACCAATCACATGGCCACCTCGTTCCCCAGACATAATACCAGTGGATTTCTTTCTCTGTGGTTTCATTAAAGATCATGTATATGTTTCTCCCCTACCAAACAATTTGGCCGAGCTGAAAAATGGAATCTACGCTGTCGTTGCGCAATTTGATTTGCTGCAACGAGTGTGGAAGAAATTGACTACCGGTGGGAATACAAATGGTGGCCACATCGAACCAGATGAAACTTGACACTTTTGTGAAAGGTTGGCGAGACGTTGGAGCGCCACAACGGGTTTAGACATGTCTACTGAGGGCACACATTGCGACAGTTTCCACTGACCAGAAACTACCAACTCCACACTGCAGTAGTCATGTGAACAGCGTCACTGCGGTGTTGAATTGCAAAAATGGGTTATTTGTTACGTGGCGATACCGCATGCACTGGCGACGGCGTACGTGACGACACCGTGACGTCACCGTGACGATCCGTACAGTCACAGCTTGTAAACATATGTCACTATCGGGACCGCACGGAAATGTGGGGTTTTTTGGGCGGGGAGAAATTACAGGAAATAAATGTGCACTCGCGGTATCGTTTCGTAAAATATTTCCCATCCGTGAAATAGTATTTTATAATACCACCGTATGGAAATACGGTGTATTACAGAAATGAGTGGCAAATAAGCGGTTTCCTTTGTACAAATGTGCACCCAGGGTATCATTTGGTACAAAACAGCCCATCCGCGAAATTGTATTTAACGATACCACGGTAATGCAATTACGGAGCAATGCGGTTTCCTTTTGTACAAATGTGCACCCGGGGTATCGTCTGGTACAAAACAGCCCATCCGCGAAATTGTATTTAACGATACCACGGTAATGCAAATACGGAGCAATTGAACGTGCATTCACGGTATCGTTTAGTACAAAAGAACCGATCGAATAGGCACAGGCTGTTTTGTTTTGTACAAATGTTCACCCGCGGTATCGTTTTGTACAATACAGCCCATCCGTCTAATTGTATTTAACGATACCACGGTAATGCAAATTCGGAGCAATTGAACGTGCATTCACGGTATCGTTTAGTACAAAAGAACCCATCGAATAGGCACAGGCTGTTTTGTACAATACACCCATCCGCCTAATTGTATTTAACGATACCACGGTAATGCAAATACGGAGCACATGTGTAGAAAGCTAAACATCCTGTGCAGCTTTACTTTTTGTCTCTTATTTCTCTAAAACACCGGATTTCCATTCACGTGGTATCGTAACATACCATTTCGCGGAGTGTACATTCCTGTAACATGCACTTACTTTTCATTCCTTTCTCAGCTTTCCCCCCAGAAAACCCCACTTTTCCGTGTGGTCCCGTTAGTAACATTGTAATATACGCATATTTTTCCCTATTCTCCCCGCCCAAAAACCCACATTTCCGTGCGGTCCCGATAGTGACAGGTTTACAAGCTGTCACGGTGTACGTTTACAAGCTGTGACTGTACGGATCGTCACGGTGACGTCACGGTGTCGTCACGTCCGCCGTCGCCAGTGCATGCGGTATCGCCACGTAACAAATAACCCAAAAATGTAGTAATTTCGCACGAGTCTCGCTTCGACTTATCCGGACGCTTATTACACTGCTTTAAAACGGTAACAAGGCGCTGTGACGGGGGTTGGATTTTTGGTGACAGTGCGCCTCGTCTACGTCGAGGCAACTAGAGTCAAGAAAAGGCGGGAGAGAAGGGGAGGGAAGGAATTCGACCATAACCTTTTGAAGGAACCTTCCTGGCATTTTCCTCGAGTGAGGGAAATTCGAAATCTGGTGGATGGCAATGGGATTCGAAACTGCGTCATCCCGAATGCGAGGTCAGAGTGTTGTCATTCATGCCCCAGTATCTGTTATTAGGGAGTGTCCATAAACTACGTAGCTTCATATTGACCTCCTGTGATCCTCCTCTCGACATAGCTTTTACCTCTTAACACCCCTCCCCCCCTAATCTCTTCGCGTGGCACGTACCTTTTTCCCCTACGGATACCAGAAGACATTTTTGTACTATTTTCTCTTCTCAGACTATCGTAAATTACATACGGAGATAATTAAATGAAGGAAATAAATATTCACGTGATATTGTGTCTTCTGTACCTTATTAACAGTGACAAACAATATGATTGAAAAGCTGCTTGGCTTTGCTCGGAAACCCCCCTACACCCACGTAGCCCAGTGTAGCTTTCCAGCCAACCCCTCCCCCATAAACTTAGCCTCGTTGTTTATGGACGCTCCCATAGTATTAGTCCTCTAAAGCACTGAGAATGATTCAAGATCGAGCCAATGCCAAAAACATGAGAAGTTCAGGTTGATATTTTACCTTGACAAATATGGAAGTAAATTACTTCCTTTCATTTTTTGTTTTGCTTATTGCTTTAAGCCTCGTCGACGTCGAGGTAATTAGAAGCGGGAAAGGACTGCAGGAATAAGAACTGGAAGGAATTCCGTCCTTTTGTAGGAACCATCCAGACGTTTACATGGTGTGATTTGGGAAAACCATGGAATACCCAGATCTGGATGGCCAGACGGAGATTCGAACAAGCATCGTCCCGAATGCAATGCCACATCGTTACCGCTCACCCACCATGCTAGGTACTTTTTCAGTTTGATGAACTCATTATTTGTGGTATCTACAGTGGGCATAAATAACTTGACTTTTTATATTATTTTGACTGTGTTGCCAAAAAAAAAAAAAATAAATTATTTTGGCTAATTTGAAGATTTCAGTATTGTTGCCGTATTTTGTAAACGGTGCATATAAATTCCAGTGTGTTGTCATGGAAATTTCTCTAGTCACTCTTGGCAGACAGAATAAATAAATAACGACTTTCCGGTTGTTGTATAAAAATTATGATAACCAGCCATTTACGTCCGTTAGGAAGCGCGTGTTAAATTTCACTCTCGGGACTAGCAGGCGCTTTATATTCAGCTAGCTACCTAATTATAAAATTGCTGCGAAATTGGATTTTTATATTTGCTGCTCATTTTAAAAATATTTTATTGAACTGTTTTAAAGACCTTTGCTGAATACTTCTGCGCCAGCATTATTTAATTCTACTGTAATTTAAACATCAGGAATAACAGGAACATAATTATACCTTACATCTTGCGACGTTCTGCTTGTTATGTTTTATATTCTACGAAATTTGTGCAGTTGTCCTTAGTTTTGATCAACAATTCCGTTCACAGCTGACACCCATAAAATTATGTAAGTGATAGTGCATGTAAGGTAATATCAGTTACAGCATTTAATATAGCAGGTGAATGACGCGGTCTATGCCACCATATTCAGACGAGAATAGGCGGTTCAAGGGCTATCTTATGTACCACTGCAAATTCCTAACAACGACATCATAGGACGCTGTCGTATCAGATTTTGTTTGACGTGGGATACCTCTCCTTCAGTGAACTAGTAAGGAAAGCAGAGAGAAGATAAGAATAAAAAGCTGCCACCAAGCATATTGGGTGGGCGGGAAGACATAGGTTCAAATTCCAGTCCAGCCATCTACAGTTCAGTTCTCCATTGTTTTCCGAAATCACTCCAGGCTAATTCAGGGATGTTTCCTTCAAGATATCATGACTAAAATGCTTTACATTCCTTGACCTCAACCCTTTCCAGCTTCTCGCTACGTCGAATAAGCGTAAAAAATGGAAAGTTGCTGTAAGCTAACATGTATGTTGAAATCTAATAAGAATTGATTTTTTTAAGTGACGTAAGTAGGAAAGATGCAGTTTAATTAACTATCCAGTCAATCCACAGAAACTGTATTTTTCTATTTGACACAGGTAACATTTTTGTTTGTTGCAAATTCGAGAATTCAGACTCAAAATCCTAACAAAACCGTGGCAATGGTGTAAGTTCACAGTATTAGCCTTCACAGTCAGTTTGATGTGGTTGATTATTTGTTTTAAAATTGATCATTTATATTATTCTGTCTATAACAACAGTTTGTCATTGTATAAAGTCTTATAGTATTATTGGTTTTGTTTTACCTAAATCATAACAAAAAAATAGGAGAAATATTTTTGCTTCCTATAGAAACAGGAAGAAAAATTGGTTGGTATTTGATAAGACGTCAGAGCATTTACTGCACATTTTTTGATAATAATTGTAAATGAAAAAATCAGTTTTGCACCCCTTTGAAACTGCAAATGATATTGGAGTCCTAAACAGCTGCGTTTGAACTGAGAGAATGAAGGGAAGAGTGGAGAAGATATAGAGAAGGCGTACCGTGTTAAAACCTGCTTTACGCCGGACGACTCATTATTATTTCATTTCCTACTACACCGACATGTCTTGCCTACTACTGCGAGGAGCTCCTTTTCTGGAGTGTAGTAATGCTGTGCGGTAGCGGGATGGTTGTCGAAGGGCAGCCATCGACCGGGAGGCTCGCCTTATCAGTGACCGGCAGAGCTGCAATTACAGCCGCTTTGTCCAGCCAACCCCCTGCCACCCATTTCACGTATCGACCTCTCCGGCTCGAAACGGCCGGCGCTGTCACTACAGGTGGTTATCGCGGGCTCTGGAACGGAGGGCTTCCAGACCACAGAGCGTTCTGCAGGAAAGCAGAACGGCAGCAGTACTGGTCGTAGAATAACTCTTCCTGCTGGTAGAATACTCGAACTGGTGTGCCGTGTTACATAATCAATCGGGCGCGAAGTAGGTTAGAAATGTTACTTCAATGCCATGAAATAGCTGTACAGTTTCTTCTTTCTTTCTTCTTGCTACGAGGCCTGCCAGAACCTTGCGGCAATTTCAATTTTTCATCCTTTTTTGTTGTTTTTTCTTCCATTCAATTCAATATTCCTACATCATTACACTGTGTTTCTACCTTCTCTCGTCTAACCACAGAATTTCTTTCCTCTTCTTCTATGGAATGCTTCGATTTGTAAAGATTTTTCTTTCCATAATTCCTTCTCTTATGTCATTTCTTTTTTTAAACTTTCTTGATCATGAAAGTGTTCTTCGTTTTCTGTACTTTCTTACAATATTATCTACATCTCTTATTTTAAACATTAAAATATATATTATACTACTTTTCCTTAAGTTTCCAGCGTCAGATTAGTTCAAATGGGATCTTTATTTAACCCTCTATGTCCACCGCTGGTTTTTCTTGAGTACCCTATAAATCAGACTACTATTAAAAAATCATTCCAAATGTACTTTAAGAATTAAGTCCATTTTCTTTATTTTAATCTCAATATGAAACAAAAATCTTCCATTTAACTTATTATCCTCCACTTTCAAATGACAATCAGTTATGGAATACAACTTC
>JARYHS010002283.1:0-72346 GCA_031002005.1 Vandiemenella viatica
CATCCTATGTATACAATTTTACATTATGTATTTGCAGATACTAATACTAAGCAGAGTTTAACATGACATATACATTACATTGTAAAAAAATTTATGTTTTCGTATATTACACTAATACTAAACAGACTTTAATTTACAGTATAGCATATACAATTACATGCTTTCCAATTTCCCTGTCCCATATTAAAATTAATACAAGAAAGAACAATATACAACATAATCTCAGAAACATATCTATATTGTAATTCCCATCGTTATAAAAAATTCATATATTATTTTATACGTTCTGACGTCCTCAGTGGCCAGAAGTGTGGTGACCCTGGTTGGGCCCACGTAACCCAGGTCGCGTAGTTTCTTGAGGAGCTTCTCTGTTGCTGCTCTTCTCATCGGGCATCCTAATAACAGATGGTTGGTGTCCTCCACCTCTCCACACTCACAGTAAGGCGTCTCTTGGGCTCCGATGCGATGTAAGTGTTTCTTAAAGGCTCCATGGTTGGCTTTCAGACGCATAATTGTTACATAAAATTTTCTGGTTACCCTCCATTTTTGTACCAATGTGATTTAGGTATATGCGGGTGGATTTCCCTGTAATGACTTCCTTTGTACTCTGCTGTACGTGCCCACTCGTCTTCCCATCTAGATCTCAGTGCTTCTTTGAATTTCTTCAGGTGGTCCGACGCAGGAATCTTGTGTGGGCGTCTTACTCCGTCCGTGATAGCTTTCTTGGCTAGTTTGTCTGCCATTTCGTTTCCTCGCATACCACAGTGGCCTTTAACCCATGCTATTGTTACTTCTTTCTCCCTGCTTTGTTGCTTATCTACTTCCTTCATTATATCATAGACTAGTTGGTTGTTGTGACGCTGGGCTATGTGGTTCTTCAGTATCATTACTGCTGAACGAGAGTCGGTTAATATAATAATCTTATCTTCCCTACTTCCTCCCGCATATTTTAAGGCTTCCAGGATTGCTGTAAGTTCAGCTGTCATTACGGATGCTTGGTGGTTGAGATTGTAGCATCCGAAGTCTCCTGTTTTGGGGTCTATGAAAGCGCAGCCTGTCCCCATTTCGTTCTTTGCTACGTCCGTGTATATAGCTTTCGTTGGCGACGTTTCTTGCAGAAACTCTTGAACTTGTACGATGTGATCGATGGCATTTTTATACTGGCATGAATCGTCTTTTATTTTAGCTACTATGAGCGAAAGCTTCTATCTGTTTTCATAGATGGGTAGTTTTCCTGACACCCGTATCTCTTTTTGTAGGTCTCTGACTTTGGAGTATTCCATTGCCAGAGGAGGTGCCTGTTTCCGTTTCCAATACCTTTCCATGTGATATGCTATAGCAATTTTCCTAATGTTTTCCATAATTGATGAATGGCTGTACTGTGTTTGTTTGAGCATAAATTTTGCTGCTAGATAGCGTCTTCGCAAATCTAATGGTGCCTCCAATGTCTCCACCAACAGAACGTTTGTTGGTGTCGTCTTCATCGCTCCTATGCATACCCTCAAGGCTTTGTATTGTACTCTATCCAGTTTAATTAGATTATTTCTACTCGCCGATCCATAGCAGATACATCCGTAGTCCAGCTGAGAGCGTACCAAGGCTCGGTACATGTTCAGTGTAACAGTAGGATCTGAACCCCAAGACGTACCACAGACTGCTCTTATGACGTTTATAGCTGCTTCACATTTATTCACTATATGTTTTATTTGCTCCCGCCATGCCAACTTACTGTCTACAGACATGCCAGGGTATTTAACCACTGTTCTTATTGGGACTTTGTAGGGTCCTAGCGTCACATCGGTCCCGTAGGGCTGTCTGTGCCTCGTGTATACTGACACTACTGTTTTTTGTACTGATATTTGTAGGCCATTGTTTATTAGCCAATGCTGAAGTTTCGATATAGTTTGGTTAAGTATTGCGATGCAGTTGTTCAGTAGCTTATCGACCACGTAAAAGCACAGGTCGTCCGCGTATTGGAGTAGCCGGATATGTTGTGGTATCAGCTCATGTAGGTCTATGGTGTAAATGTTGAATAATAGCGGGGAGAGGATTGATCCTTGTGGTAGTCCATGACTGGTTGTTCTTGGGCCAATTATCTTCCCTCCGTTGTTAATGATTATTCGTCTGTTTGATAGTAGACATTGCAATCTTTGTGTGAAGGTTGCAGGTATTCCCCTCTTTATCATTTTTCTTAGTAGTACTGCTATTGATACATTATCATATGCGCTGGTCAAGTCTGTAAACAACGCAAGGAGGTATTCATTGTTTCCAAAGCATATCTGGATGTCCGTTGTCAGGTTTACTAGGACTTCTGTGGTTCCCATTCCTCTCCTGAACCCAAGCTGTGTGGTTGGCAGCCAGTTATGGTGTTCCACCCACCATTCCAATCTGTGCTTGATCATCCTTTCAAGTACCTTGTATATGCACGAGAGAAGGGTGATCGGTCGATATGATTCTGCTTCGATGTTCGAAACAGCCATTGCAGAATTTAAACAACAAAAGACTGTCTACATCATAGGAGAAGATATTGGTCTGCTAGTTCTTTTAATAGGACGTACTCAATCACATCAGCAAATTTAAAAAAAAAAAATGGCTCGGTGAGGGTAATGTGGACACACAAGTATATTCGACTAAATGCTTTGACAAATATCCTAGTTCTAAGAAACAAATTATTTTTGCACGCCTTTAGTGGATGTGAAACAAGATATGCACTTTTTAAAAAAGGAAAACTATCAATTACAAAATGTACCAGTAACATTCCGATTTGAATCAATCAGCTCAAGTTTTTCAGCAAGACCTCTGTCCTCTAGAAACAATGTTTGAAAATGGAGTACGTGTCTTTTTCGCAATTTATAATGCTCAAAAATCAGAATACAGCATAGACGTTTTTCGATATACGCAATATAAGAAATAAGCTAGATTCAACAAACAAGTCCAGTTATCCACTCTTCCACCTACAAGTGCGGCAGCTTGACGGCACGTCAATCGTGTCTACTATCAGATCCAAACTCGGTTAGGGAATGATTTAGAACCACAGGAATGGGGTTGCCAAATGAAGTTATAATTGCAATGAAGGCTATGGTTCTAATTGCCGATGCAGCCAAGAAGAGTTGCAATGATCCTCAATTTGTGGTCAATGTAATGGACAAGCATGCCTCAACGCTTCAGTATATCCAGTATATCTGGATGAAGAAAGTAATATGTATCTACAATCCTTGAAGCCTTAGAACCAAATTTAATGGATGACGACGATGATGATAATGAATTAGAAATTCTTTGAGCGACAACTAGAAGAATACGACGACGAACATGAAGTATACTCAGCTGCAAACTTGACATAAGCAGTAACAACAACAAAAATATCTTTATATTAAAAGTTAAATTGTAATAGATTTATGATAAACTGTTGGGAAATAAAAAAAATAATTAAAGTGCATTTAAGCTTTTTCATTTAAATATCTTGTTTTTAATTAAGTTAATGTTAAACTAATATATGATTTATAAACTATATAATGTCCATAAATACAATTTATTAATTAGTAAATAATTAGTTTATTCATAATAACAACATTATTAATAAATAATTAAAATTATAAATCGTACTGTCTATTGGATTTTACAGTTAACATATCGTAGGCCTACAGTAGCGTTATCGTTCATACGGCTAAGCGCTCTATCTTAAGAAGGGTTAGATTTATAAAATATTGTCTACAACAAAATTTGTAGAGAATTTTATGCTCTACAACTTTTATAATAACTCAAAATAACATTTAGAGTAAAGGAAGCGAGATATTTGGGGGAAAAAATTGTGAACTTTGACCTTGAATATCTTGACTAGCGTACACGAGATTCTATCTGACTTTGAGCCAACTTATGAAATGTCAAAACAAAGGTTTATTCAAATTTCCAGCTTCTTATCTTTCATTCCGAGGTTTAATCCTTATTGACTGGACTATAAGGCATTTTCAGGCATGTCAGGACTACCAATAAGATAATCTGTTATTCTAGCCGCTGTTACCGAAGATCGTTAATTTATTGCATTAAAAGGATTGCAGAAATACCTCAAGGATTTTGAATATACCTGTGTTTAATTCATAAGTGTAGCATTAATTGGAGTATTTTAGTTAAAGAGATAACTCACTCAACATAAATATGAGTATTCTGCGGTGCAGCCAGCACCATATTGGTTAAGAAAGTAGCTGCAAGGGATAAGTACTATTCTGTTTTAAAATAATAAAAAGCATTGAAACTGGAACTCTCAACGACGATACATCACATCTATCATCCGTATGAGATTCTATCACGGCGCCTTCCGCAGTTATCTTTATCGCGTCCAGGTGGTAAGCATACCCTTCAGCACATGTAACGGACAGGCACTACAGGACCTCAGTCATTTGTTCTTCAACTGCTCTAATTTTCACCAACAGCAAGTCTCTTGTGCGAGCACAGTAACTACTTCCAACCAGTGATACAGTGCTACTCGCTACAAATAACAACAAAATCTACTATATCATTAAGGACTATATTAAGGACACTGACATACATATTTAATGCATCTATATATCTGTAATTTTTTGTTATTTTAATTTTTTAATTTTAAAAGCACTTGTTATTAACTAATAATTCCTGCAGGCTGATTGTATGGTCTATTCAAGACCTAAGGTCAAATAAATAAATAAAAAAAACCTGAATTGCACAATGGGCTCGCTCATTTAGCTCGACAAGAAAAATTGAGCAGGGAAACCACGCTTTTTACATCTGGATTTCAAAATCAAACAGTGCAAGAACTCAAAATACAAATTAATGTAACGTAAAAATAGCCGTGTAAAAGAACTTTTTACTGAAGAAAATTTTCCATCGCACTCATTGTAATAAAACAATATAACTCCACAATGTACGTGATAATCTAAGAATTCGAAGTGTGTTTAATGCCACTCTCCGTGATAATGATTTTTCTCTGTTTATCTAGGAATTAAGGAAAATGGGATGGACAGAAGCACTCATCAAGACGCTAGGCACACGGGACACAGAAGCCATTGCCCACATGACCAGATGATTGGTAATGATCCCTTCGCAACAAGGAAGAACCACAGAATTCCAAAATGGCGGTGAAAGGAGAGCGATCGCTTAAGCAGGTGAGGTTACTAGAAGTCACCTTGGTGTTAGTCTCGACAGTGAGAAATCACTCTGATTCGCGAGATTTCCTGCCGGTGGCATGAATGAGTAGTCAACTGTTGCCGACAGAACGTAATGGTGTTCAGACCGAAACTCATTAATATCCTTCGCAATCCAGAATGATACAATATAATGCAGTGAGAGAGTATTATATGGCGGTGTATGGAACTCCTTGCGCATCGGCGTCAATCCGCATCCGAATGTTAAATCAAATTATTATTTATAAGACACCAGTTAATCGACCCTGAGACCGGTAGTCCAGAAAAGACATAAAGTTCTCATGATTATTCTAGACTCCATGCTGTGTGATGCACAGATCGTGCTGAGCAAAGATTTGTTCACTTAATGGTCTCATGAAATTAATTATTTTCAGCCTTTCGTTTCAATGTCGGTATGTCGTTCCCGTTCACAGTTAGAATTTTCAGTCTATTTATTGACAGCTGACTTTTCTGTCATTAACGGAATCATTCACCAGTGTATATGACACGAATATAATTTTGTAATTTTTTGTAGTATTTATGCATTATCCGTAGTTTACTCCGCTTTGCTGTTGATAGCTAGGTCAAGAGATTTCATTTTTCGGTCGTTATTGAAGTTAATATTACACTGTGCATTCATTACACACTCTAATTACTAGTTTTGAAAGCAGCGTTACTAAGCACAACTAGTAAAATAACCAGTGTCAAAATAATTATTTAATACATACATAATTTTCCAAGATTTATTCAGATCAAACATATGTGATGAAACTGTTAAATTATGATGTTTGTTAAAGT
The DNA here is from genome assembly GCA_031002005.1 of Vandiemenella viatica. Taxonomy (NCBI): domain Eukaryota; kingdom Metazoa; phylum Arthropoda; class Insecta; order Orthoptera; family Morabidae; genus Vandiemenella; species Vandiemenella viatica. The sequence continues at coordinate 5,952 of JARYHS010002283.1, forward strand.
GTTATCGTTAACACAAGAGCTAAGATTCTCAAGAAACGTGCCACTACATGAAAATAACCATTAACAATAGATGACAACATCTTTTAGAAGAGTTTTATCATTTTATTTTAACTTAGCACTGTAACTAATTATTGACTACTAGCTTCGAGCCCGTCAAAAATGACGGTTTGAATGCAATATCCTGGCAGTTCATTTTTTTTAGTTGGTTAATTATATGGAATTGTTATTTGTTCTATATATTTCATTTGCAGTTCACATAGCGATACAGTAGTAACTTCTACTGAATTATTGACGATGGAAGTATAGAACCAATAGAATTGAAAACAAATTAGGAATCCCAACAAAAACTTTTGCTGTCAATGTAATATCAGTTTTATTCCTGGTCCAGGCACAATTCAGCACGATAAATATGAAACTTCTTTCCCCCGTAATAAATAATACTTCCAGTAACATGGCGCTTATGGAAACAGTTTAATGGTTTGTAAAACTCATTTCAGAGCGAATTATGCTGTAACAAAATGTGTCAGTTGCGATTCTGGTCAACTTAGCCCCAATCTACATTAACATTGCATTCGAAAATCATAGCTTTTATTACCCTCATATGAATAACGACAGGCAGCACCTATGGTGGTAGTCTGAATTTATTCTGGAAAAGATTGCATGACCATTTTTAATGAAATCATCGTGATATGAGTACCATACTGTGGTTAGACTATCGGAGTATTTGACTATGATTTATTTAAATAAATACATTTTACTTTAATGACGGAAAGTATAATATCAAAAACGGATAACGGTCATTTATCTCGGTGATAGATTTCATGATTCGTAAATATGGTGTAAACTTTTTTCGAGTTTTTAATTAACTTCATTGTTTATCATCTGCCAAAAACATTCTTAGGTTATGTTTTAACCTCGTTCTTATAACTGGTACAGATAAAATAACGCAAACATGGAATACTCTTCTCCTTGCATTAATTTTTGCATCTAGTTGTCATAAATAAACAAAAAGCAACATGTGAATTTAAACGAACGTACCAACTGTAACTTAGTAACAGAGCTTAGTAACATATGATTGCCTCGCATTAATTTTCTATCTCTACTCGCCGCTATTTGGCTGCAAGAATATCTTTGTTGAATTGCGAATTATAAATGGAAATCATTTTTAATTATATCTTTCGTGATATGAGTACCTTATTCTGGTTAGATTATCAGAATATTTGGTTATATTTTATTTAAATAAATGCATTTTTATAATTTCGAAAACGGATAACTTATTTATTTGACTGATACATTGCGCGATTACGTACATTTCTCTTAGATTTTAATAAACTTCATTGTGTCTTATCGTCTGGCAAAAAAATTCTTAGGTTATGGTTTAACCTAGTTTTGATAACTGATACAGATAAAATAGCGTCAATATTGAATCCCCTTCTCCTTACATGAATTTCTGCGTCTAACTGATAAAATAGCGTAAATTCTTCTCCTTATATAAATTTCTGCGTCTAGCTGTATAAACGAAAAGCAAGATGGTGGTACGAATGTAATATGGTGGTTGATGATTGGCCGTTCTTTAGCCAATAGGAGTAGCAGCTATAGACGACGCACGCAGACGCCACGTTAGCGTTTTATATAAGGGGATGAGATATTGTAAGTATGATAGTAGTTATAAATGGCCGAAAAAGAAACAGTTAAAATTTGTAAAAGAAAGTTGCAAGTAATGGAACATAAAACAAAAACAAAAAACACAAAAGTACTCATCTCTAGGATTTCAAACGTTTACATCTCACGACGATTTGTCTACTTACTCTGAGTACGGCATTCTATCGCCCTCAGACACACAATAACATCTTGACAAAGGGCGGTCTGGTGACTAAATGTTTGAAATTTCTGTCTCAGCTGGTATTTTCAATGGCCCTTAACCTGACCTTCACCTCTGGCATAGCTTGCTATGTGAAGTATGCCAAAACGCTTCAGTGTTTTGGATTCCACGTTAAGCTGTTGGTTCCCTACTCCGGCCGATTTGAAAACACTGTCATCTAGCGCGGGAAAACTCTTCTGGATCTCCCAACTAACAATTCCATACGATTATTAGACCTTCAAGATGAAAGAACTGAATGAGAAATTTGTTAAAATTGAAAAATGAACATCTCACAACACTCCCCCTTTTAAATACTGAATTTGAAGAAGATAAAAGCTCTGAAGATTTAGGTTACTTTACGTTAGTGGTGCTGAGAATACAGTTTGTATTCAATACGTTAGTCTTGTTCACCAAAGCCAAAGAAAGTTAATTTAAAATATTTAGGACATAGCCAACGACCAAGTTATTACTAGACAAACGAACATTGCAGATTTTTTTTTGAAATAAATGTGAAACCAAGAAAAAGTTAGGTCTTTGAAAATGTCATTGGGGATTTGATTGCAGGGTTTGAGAACTGGTGTGGTGAGTTCCGCAGGGGAGCAGTGGCACAGTAACGGCGCATTGTGGGAACCACTGAAGGGCAGCTTATCTGCTGCGGCCCGTACCGAGGGTCCCCAGATTACATCACCAGCGATGCAACTAAAGAGCCTTCCCTTGCTAACTATTGTGATGATCTCAGTGCTTCATCACATGTTTATTTTAGAAGGCCGTGAATATGTTTCTCTGGACGCCAGACAAGGTATACATAACAAAAGACGATACATCTCTCTGGACGTGGAAGAAATGAATGGATGTTCGAGTTGAACTTTTTTTTTTTTTGAGAGCTGAAAATTCTTTTTTGATGGTGGGATGCTATCAATGTTGTATTTGTGTTAATCCCATCAGAGATGCCGACGTCAGCAATGGTAATGTACCTCATAATATAGTGACTGACTTTCTCTGCCAATAGACTTAAATGAGAACGTGCTGTGGACTCTATTTCATATATAAAAGACAGAAATAATTGCTTATATCTACGAATTCATTGTGTTTTCTTTATTAATTAAATAATGTCAGAAGAATTGTAAGGTATAATACTGTGATTTATGTTTATTTTCATTTGTTTCAAATATAAATTAAATGCTCTTTAAATATTAAAGTGGCTGACCATTTCATCGCAAATATAAATTAAATGCTCTTTAAATATTAAAATGGTTGACTATTTCACTATCTGCGAAACACATTGATCTCAGCAAACAGCATTCTTTGTTTTTTGACTAAAGCAGTTGAGTACATAAACGATATTTTTTAAAACTAGAAAAACTAGAAAATTTTGCGAATACGATGAATAGTGAAGTTGGTGGCTTGTAATAGGATGAAAGAAGAACTGCCTCATTTGTAGCAATTGTTTATTTGTCTAGTGTAATAGGTACATAATAAAATAGTTACAACATATTACGAAACAATTAAGAAAAACTTTTGACGCGCAAAACATGAGTATAACAAACCATCACTGATCTTAACGGAATACAACTAACCTGAACAAAATACACACAGAATCATAGCCCATGAGAAAAATTCACAAATAAAGTATTTACCTAGGAATTGTATAGCAAAACAGAAATGTTTCTGTAACAGAAAGAAATATCCGAGAAGTCACAATAAATTTTTTGTTCAGGTTAGTTGTATAACGTTAAGATCAGTGATGGTTTGTTATACTCACATTTTGCAAGTCAAAAGTTTTTCTTAAATGTTTAGAAATACGTTGCAACTATTTTGTTATGTACCGACTACACTAATCAAATAAACACACATTTTATTGATATCTCTGTGATATGTGGCACTGGTACCTATCGGTAACACACCCCATCCTTGTGAAGATGAAGTGAGATGATGGATTATGACAAAAATAACACCATTTAGAAGTAATATATATGATTATTATAGGTTCATGCCTCAATTAATAAGTGACACAATTTTCTAAATGGAGAATGATTAAGTTTAAGAAAGGTCCATAGTACACACGACCATACCAGTTACCCTGTTTCTATTTCTACATCTACATCTTTACTCTACAATTCACAAATACTGTTGGTGGCAGAGGGTGCTAAAAACCAATCCTAATTTAATTCATTCCAATCCCGAACAGAACGAGGAAAGAAATAATACATAAATGTATCAGTACGGCATCTTATTTCTCGAATCTTATCCCTCCTGTCATTGCGCCCTAAATAGGTTATTTAAACAAAGGCTTAGACAAAACTTTGGACTAAAATAGTTACGAATCGCGAATTGATGTCAACAAGTAGCAAATATTTCCCAGCGAGTCTGGAAATGGATCACTAAAAGAAAGTCGCAAAACAATCAAACCAAAAAGCCAACCGATATTTACGTATCAAGTTTTAGAAGTGAAACCTGATACTGAGAAAGCATGAAATGAAGAAACGAGAAGCTTTTCGACTGCTGTGTTAAACAAGAATACAAAAACCAGAAGCAATGCAAAAATACAAGACATCACTCCTGCTATGATAAACGAAGAAATAAATTACTGTTATGGTAAACGAATAAATAAATTAATGCAATGATAAACGAATAAATAAATTTATTCGTGCCTCTACATGAAACAGATCTCAAAGTCAGTTAAAGATTGTATTATTTGTTGCTTCTCCTCCCGATAGCTTTCGGCTTCGACCATAGCTGTGAAAGCCGATTATCGTAAATCGAAGTCACAATAAATATTTCAAACTGTCTGCTGAATTTGTCGTGAAATGCGGCATTTCATAGTTTGCCGCTAGGTTGCGATATTTTTGAAGAGGGTAGAAATTTGTGAAAATTCATTTAATGGAAGTAAATTAAAATGAATTAGATCAACTGCGGACGTAGATCGGAATGGTTATGTGGAGATGACACAGAAAAAATTATTATAGGCGCTGACACCATTTTAAAAATTATTATATTACAGAATGAAGCGAGAAAAGAGATGAAGTATCCAAATCCTTAATGTCGGCATACAAAGCAGATGGAAGAGGTCTGAGAGCAGTGTTGAAGTTGGCTGCGGATGACAAACGTCCTTGAGCGGCCCGTGGCGCCGGAGAGCTCTCGGGAGGGCCATCGGCGGCCCGAGTCCCGCATCCGCAATGAGCAGCCGCAAACACTCCTAATCTCAGCAACACCGCCAACTCCGCTTAAAAGGCTAGCCAGCCAACATTACCAGGGGAGCCGTCAGCTGGGCGGACGACCTCAGAGCCTCTGCGCTGGACCCTTCCCCCAAAGTCTTGCGCGAAATATGTTCTGCCCGCGCCGTTTCTGTGCAAACTTAGTGCGGGCGCCACAATAGACGCAAAGTAACTTGCTGATTGTTGTGGTAACAGGGACTGGCTCCATACCCGTGATACATGGTAAATTCAAATGCTTCTCGTCATATTCAATTCACTAATCTCATACAAAAGTTCGAGCATATTTTGGTATTTAGGAAGGGGAAAAAGACAAGACAACGGAACAATATTTCTCCGAATACAAAGAATCGGGTCACGAGAGGAATGACTACGTAGGGGAGATTTAAGGTAACGATTACACTAGAGACAACGAAGCGTTCCCTCATTTTTCTTTACTGAGCATACAATGCATTGTTTCCATAGCTGAGAAGGTATATTGCTGTGGAGGAACGAATATACTTAGTGAATTTCAACATTAATTGTGAATATTGAGTATTTTCCGGCGTACTGTCCCTACATATTTTTCAGGGGTCCTTTTCGATGTACTACTTCACCTGATGAAGACAACGAAGGAATCTGTTCAAACGTAGTGCATAGAAAAAAACCACAATCTGGCGCTCAATTTCAGGTATAAGGGAGTAGGGATATTTTTTGGGGGGGAGGGGGGGGGGGGGGAAGGGCGTCAGGAATCGGAACCAATTATCAAGTGAAGTGATGAATAATTTACAAAAATGCTTAAGGAACTTAAAATTAAAATCTGTAAATCGGAAAAGTAAATAAGAGAGCAACTTAACACCCCAAGAAATTTTTAAAAGTAAAATAAAAATTGGTAATTAGATAACTAGGGAAACTGCCACCGGAGCGTTAGCTTTATCGCAACTAAATTAATAACAAATAATATTAATAATTATCCCGCTGAACATCCGTGAAAACTATGCAATATGTTATTACTGGATTCCTAAGTACCGTATAAACGAATAAGAACCTACTCAGCCATATCTTATTATGACTTTAATTTTAAGTATTCTCACTCTCATGACAGACTACTAAACAGTTCGAAGTATTCAAAGAAAAGTAAAACCCTTAAACACAAACAGAAAATCCAGCAGCCAGTAATGAAATGAAGCATCAAAAACTTATTTAACGAATCTCATACTTTAACAGAACATTTCAGAGGATCAAATTATGAAATGGATCTGTATCTTACTCCGAACGTTTCTGCACTAGGGAAATGTAGTTGTTATGGAATAATTTGTTTCGAGAAAAGTTTTGTGTCCAGAAGCGATTAAAATTTACGCCTGTCTAGCTCACCGGTGAAGTTTTGTGAATAACTGGTTGGTAGTACGTAAAATACACTATAACAGAATTAAATATATTTAAACTGACTTTTAAAGAGTGTAATAATGAATTAAAGAGTCGTATCACTTACTTGAAATTTTATGTTCGGTTGGAACAAAAGCCATTTTTTTATAAATGCAAACAAAACTTTGCTATGAAATTAGTTCTGACAAATAATGGGTAAGGATAGTCCCCTCCCTTTCACGCCTATTGGATGAACGAAGGCGGACCTACATATTTGCATTTCTGATCTTAGCGTTAGGTAGGAGATGAAGTGGTAAGTCCTACGTGAAGGTAATTCTTCATCTCTCCTACAGTTTTCTCTGCGGTACTTGTTGGAAATCAGGCTCAGTGGAGCTAGGGGATATCCAGACTCGAAACATCTTTGACATAAATGGGAATAGTTCCGCTATCGTACCGACCGCAGACACTACCAACTGAACGAGGTGGGTTCGTGAGTAGCCCACTGAGGAACAATTATTTATTGCAATTAAACTTTAAGCAATGTGCATTTACCAAATCATCAAAGCATTTTAATTAATCAACTAGTAACAAGGAATACATAAACATGGACCTGGGTTAATTTCGAGAAGACGTGAATATATCAGGGTATAATTTATTCCAGTCTAAGAAACTTTTTCGACTCCAATATACCTGAAATCAATTGCCACTTACTGGTCATCACCATATCTTCCCTTCGACGTACCACTCTTTTCTCCTCTACCGATATCCATCTAGTACCAACAAATGGCTTCAACACTTTCTTCAATCACTTCCTGCAGAGCCGGCGTTAGAGAGGGTTACGCTGGGCAAAAGTACCCTATACATATAGTGCGGGCCCCTGACCGTAAGTGGTGTAAATATTTATGGGCGACTTTTTTTTTAACTCTACTACTGGCCTAGGAGGGACCCCTCCGACCGGTTATCGGGGCCCCCTCCTGCTGTGTTGCGGAACCCCCTTTGTGGTGCTGGCCTCTAGGCTACAGCTTAGGTATCCTATCCCTAAATGCGGCCCTGCTTCACGGCCTCAACCGTATTTGTTTCAAGCTTCACAGCTAATTTCAGTATTAACAAAACCGTATTCTATATATCAATTTCATTCCATATAAACCGAAAAGAAATATAACGTGCAGTTCGACCGTCTTTCAGGCAAAATGAGACCACGTGGTTACTGGTAAGATACAAAAAAGACATGAATGACACATATCCTACTTTTAAAAACTCCATATGCTAACCGTTATCCCCAGTGAAGCATCTTGACATTATCAGAGGTTATTCGGACTCGCACCAATTTTAAGGCATACTTACCACAACATAGGCACAATCAACATAAAAAATTGTATTAGTTATGAGATATGCAGGTTTTCCTGCTGTGAAAATTATCTTAACATTAACATACAACACTTTACGAAGAATTATTCACAAAATACTGTGGATATGATACCATTGTTCAGTCAAATAAACTAACTTACAAATAAGAACAATATGATCTGAAGATCACTGATTGCTACAAATGGACGCAATTACAAAATAATAGACACTTAAAACATCTGAAATACTTTTTCAGGATTGATGCTCTATATTTAATTCAAATGTTCACATCAGACATATGTCATTAATTACATTGCTAAAACGTCCACATAAAATTGATTAAATAATCAAAGCTTACCATAGCTAAGATGTGAATTTTTTATTATAACCTTTTCTTCCTTTCTTATATATCATGTACATCGTTAAATCCATATCAAACCTTATCTCATGTAATTAAAATTAGGAAACATCTATATTATCAACTACAATATTCTATTAAAACAATAATCCTTGCCTTCGTGTAGAAATATAGCTCGTGCTGTTATTATGTATCTTCTAATAGTTCGTTGTCACTCTGTGAAAACAAGATTCCCTTTCGTTCGTTTATTTTGGTTATTACAACCTAATTGGTCGATCCAATCTGTCATCATGGAGGAAACGTAACGCCAGATGCTCAAGTTTTATTGTCCTTCTTTTAAAATTGCCTGGATGCTCTGAGTAAAATCGCCCCTATGAAGTTTTATTTCGCTGTAGTGCTGCAACCAGGCCCGACGGATAATGTGGGTATGGTGGGTACCAGTACCCACCCGGAAAATTTCGGGTGGGTACTGGTACCCACCCGGAATTGTAGAGCTACTGAGGAGGCATAAATGAAAGAAAAAAGAGAAAGAAAGAATGAGAGACCAGACCAGATAAGCATATTAGTTTCATTATTGAAGAAGCGTCTAAAATAGGCAATGTATCAAAAACAACGCCATGAGAGTAGCGCAAAATTCCTCTGATTTTTCAACAGAGATAACCAACCAAGCTATCGCCTACTGATCTCGCTCGACGGCAAACAGTCGTTCTGCGTGAAAGCAAGAATGCTATGGTAGAATGTACGTCCAAAACCGCCATGCGTGAAAGTCGCCTCAGTGTATTTCGTACGTGCTTTGGCTAAATGCACGTGTATTATCGACAAAAAAGTTCATAAGGATAAATTCGTAATCAAGCTGTAAAGGAGAAACGAATCAAGTGTAAATAATGCTCGAATACAGCAGCACGTGGGGGATAAATTTGTATCGCCCTTAGACTTTAAAAGATGGCCTTCTTCAGTCAGCTGACAGTCTTATTTTTGTTCTTCACTACATACACAGTAATATAGGTAATGAATATTCACGCGTATGTTCTAGAGATGAAACGAAAGCTATATTATAGAAGCGGAAACAGAAGCAGAAGTTATATGAAAATGTTGCATAAAAATGTAAATTGGTGTCAATGCTTTTAATTTACTTGCTAGTTACTTCTATTTAATAAAAATGTAGAGTGAAGTAATGTTTGTTTTAATAATCAAATAAATCAGGCAGTAGTTGAGTTCAAAATAAATAATAATATTAATTTTATAATTACTGTAACTAATATTCGAAAGTTAACAATGGAAAGTTAAATTTTAAAAACAAAAGCGTAGCAGCCTTTCCTTATCTTTAATTGCTTTTTTTTTCATCATAAATAAAGGCTGCTTCACTGAACATTTTTTCCCTAGCAACACTTATTGGCGGAGTAATGACAACAATATGTAAAATTTGTGTGTTCATTTACCGCCACTTAGGAGGCCCTTCTTTTGATGGTAGTTGTATTTGTTTCAGCTACTGGACCAGACTGATATCGATATTTTCTTTCTCGTTCCTACAACTTAAGAACTGCATTTAGTTTTTCGCACTCTTCAAATTCTTCTGGAAGCATTCATTTCAAATGAATTTTTAAAGCAATGGTAGAATGGCAGAAATTCTTTTTCACGTAATGTACACTTTACCAAAGGTTAAATTTTTTCTCCAGATCGGACTTTGTTTCATTTTGATACAAGAAAATACATAATTAGCGGTTAAACTCTCACGGCACTATTTCTCTTCATACCAACTAAGCTGAAGTATTAAAAAGGTTGATAATATCAACGTGGCACAATCGATATCAACGGTTCATTGAAAACAGATGTTCGGTAATAATTTTTGTTGTCGAAAATGTTTAGTACCTTGAAGGCCTTGAGCAGACAATGTTTTCTATTAGAGGAGCCAACAGCGATGAAAATTCAAAATTCATGGCATTTTTAAAAGCTCGAGCTGAAGATGTGATGATCTAAAATCGTGGCTGCAAAGAGATCGTTACAAAGGCTTCATAATGACTGTCAGAATGAAATTCTTGATTTGAAGGTTACAACGCTATTGTCTGGAATCATGGAAATAATAGGATCATCTTGCCTGAGAATCGTTTCGGAAGATTTCATTGTCAGTGAACATTTTATCGAATTGTTTGATCCGGTCATTAACATTTTCGCCAAGCGCAAGTAGGCGCTCTCAAAAGGCTACGACGAGGCTTCTAATATAACTGGAAAAATTACAGGATTTCAGTCACGAATACGCAATGAAGAGCCTCGAGCTTTATTTGAGCATTATAGTGCCTATAATCTCGATCTTGCTGTACGAGATGGAATTGGGAGAGTTATAGCAGCAACAATATTAATAGGAACTATAAATGATTTGGAAAAATTCTTGCGAGACTCGCCGAAACAACTTGGACAGTTTAGGTAACTGCAAATCGAAATATAAAAATTAGCTAATGATGATTTGTCTTTTCTTTGCAGCCTGTTGTCCAGCAAGTTATTTCTAATGATTTCAAGTTAAATCCAATTTTTTAAATTGTGGTTTTATATTTTTAAGGATTTTTATTCATTTTTTACAGATGTCTAATGAGAATAAAATCTCTTAAATCAGTATGAGAAAATTATCAGCAGCGAATTCAATTTTTATACGAGAAGTAGAAAGTGCTGTCGCTACTAAGGCTTCTGGATTTTACTCCTACATGAAATCATTTAAGTGTAGTTTCTATGTATTTAACGATGACGATAGGAATTTTTAATCACTTCGAAATTTTGAATGCAGATCTACAGGAATCGAATATATAATATGTTATTGGATCGTGTGAAAAAAATAGAAGAAAAGACGTTTTGTGCTGTGTTTCAGATTCAAAATTCGAAGCAATTTGGCGGAGATGTGTGCAGTCAAGTACTAACTTTGAAATAAACAAACCACAAATTCCACATCAGCGTAAAATTCCCATTGCCTCGACCAAGGTAGAAGCGAAAATCTCCCATTCGAAACACCTCAAGATTTTTTTCGTAAATCTTATATTGAAGTTTATGATCAAGTACTCTTGTTGTTAAAGAGTCGATTCCACGATTCCATTAACGTCTTAAAATCGTTAGAATGATACACTTTGGGACAGCCCGCAAACATTGAAAGAATTCTAAATTTCCATAAACATGATTTTTACCAAGAAAGATTACTGAGTAATAGAGACAAGTTTATGTAACGATGAGAAAGCAAAAAAATATGAGAAGGGTTGTGAATTTTTCACAAAAGTAGTCTACAAACAGACTAGAAGACTCATACTAGAGTTTGTGTACTTTGTTCGACTACTGGTCACGATTACTGGGTCGTCCTGTTCGAATGAACGAAGTTTTCGTCTTACATCAACTCAAGGATAGACAATGTTTCAAGACAGACTCAATAATATGTGAATTTTACATGTATACTGTAATCTGACAGACGAACAAGATTTGTAAAAATTGTTGAATCGGTTCTTTTCCAAACTAGCAAAGCGCAATACAATTTTTGTATTGCGCAATTGATACTGCATAGTAAATTAAAAATATAATTTTTGTATAAAACTAAATTGATATTGAATAAATTATAAGTCTTAAAAAAAATTTATTTTTTTATCCAAATGAATATCTCTTATGAATGTGTTTGTATAGTTATCACTATTATTATTTTAGGTAAGATAACCAAATAACATTTTAAACGGAATCTCCCCCCCTCCCCCCGCCCTCTAAAACTGCTTCACTGCCTGACTACCAACTCTGGCTGCAACAAGGTGTCGAGGTACATCTACATTAATGCTCTTGACTCACCTGTTTCTGATATATTGTCAGCAAGTCTTCTGGTAAAAGTACTTTCATTTGGAGAAAATCTTGCTTACTTTTTGCCTCAACGTTATATCCTTGCGCTCGTCCACGGGTTTCCCAATGTATTCCTATGACGGTATTACAGAAACGACACACAATAAACACATCTCTCAATTAATAGTTGCAATTATTGGAACACATTATAGTCAAAAGCCTGACCTCGAAATATGTAAACAGGTTTGAAATGTTTAATGTAATTAACAGGAGTGTCTGACTGGCTCGACATTACTTTGTATTTTCACTTTACAATAAAACGTTCTTCGTAAATTCTTATTTTTGCAGCTATGCTGCCAAAGTCTCCTCTAATCCCGTATTTAAATCTGATAGTGTTTAAAATTAGTGTATCAGTTGAGTTGATGGAAGAAACAACTGCTGAAGTTGGTTGCTCTGCGTGAACCACGGAACAACTATTAAACTGTGGCGTGCAGTGTGATTTGATTGACAGATATGGTTGAAGTAGACGCTCATCCAAGCATTGAGTAACTGCTGACATTTTATTTCCACAAAGAAAAACGTGAAAGTATCAGAAAATGCGTGAAAGACTTAAAAAAAAAAAAAAAGAGGAAGTAATATTTTCAAATGCAAGCATTTTTAAAAGACTAAAGCTATCACATAATGCAGAGATCCTGTAATAAGGATGTTTGGGAAAAACCGACAGTGACAAGAAGTTTATTTCTCAAAAAATATTCTTATTGAAAGATGTCACTAGTTCGTGGAAAATATCCGAAGTAACTCACATGTTAGTTGCTTTAAACATTAGTAAACAGAGCGTGATGTGTGATCAGTAAGCCCCGGATTTTTAGGTTCTAAAAAACCAAATTTAGGTTTATTCAACTCACGTTTTAGGCTTTTATAGGTTTTTAAAATTCTGATTTAGGAACTTACACGTTTTTAAGGGAAATAAAATTTAAAACACGCTATATATACTGCCTTAGTGTTAAAAATATTGTTGACTTTACAATACAATGTCAAGTACTCCTTAAAAATTCTAACATGTCATTGCTCGATCACATTAAAATATGCAAAATAAACCACTATTATGTTCAAAATACTTCGTCTTTATTGTGTATGGTAAACAACTCATTTAAAACTTCTAATATGACACTGATCAATGAAATATTTTGACAGATTTTCAGGAGTATATCCTCCTCTTTTTTCTGTTAAAATTCTCTTGAATGCGGAAAAACTACGCTTACGTCACATGTGGTCAGAGGTGTGAACTTTGTATCAGCGATTTTCTTAGGATTCCAAGGCAATATTCTTGTTTCTTTAGACCACAGTGGACACGGCCTATGTATTCCATCCTCTTGAAATCTGGACTGCGGGCTAAAACAGACTCCTGCTTCTTAGCTATAGACACCCCAACTGGTCCAGGAGCCACTTTGGCCCTCACTTCTTGGATGATTTGAAGTGCTTCCGTCAACGGTCAAATTCTTGATTGAAAATTATGGGTTGTAAAAAATTGCCTTTATATATTTCAACTCCTGTACAGCTGGTACTGAGTGCAACACTTTCTTTGCATTTACTATAGCAATAGCTTCGCTTTCATCTAATGATTCGATGACCTCCATGTTGCTCTCAGAGTTTTCTGCATAATATACTGCGGCTGAGAGCCAGGTCTCCCTTCGTGTCACTACTGGCTCGGGAAGCAGGGGTATCGATGGAAGCTTCTCCCTGAAAATAACGACTCGGCTTGGCGCTTTCAGGAATATTTTCTTCACTGAAGGAATTATCTCTTTAACTACAGGGTTCTGTTCCCGAATTTTTTCAGCTACCTGGTGCAGCCCATGAGCTAGACAGGTGACATGGATCATTCGAAGATGGAATGCCTTCAAACACTCCCCTGCTTTTATCGTATAAGCTGCACTGTCTGTCACCAACGACAATTTATCCTCGTGTTCTGGACCTGGCCACAACAGTTTTGATGCATCCCTTACAGCAATTACCACAGTCGACTGGTTAGTCATTGGAAGTTCTCTGCGCGTAATGACTTGGGGTATACTACGTCCCTCACATGCGAGTTTGCCCACAACAACGCTATGTATCTGCCGCAGGCATCTGTCGTCTCATCTACACTTAACGAGATGAAGTGGTCGGCAATGTCCACTAGTTCTTCAATGGTTTTCACTTGCAGCTGAGGCAAGTAATTCTTTCTTGAAGTGAATTCATCTCATATTTTTCTGTTGCAAAATTCTTCCAAAATGGTTTTCAGGACTGCATTGTGGACTGTTGAAACTGGTATATTAGCGGCAGTGAGAGCTTCATACAGACGCAGGTGAAGCGAATCTTCTGCACCCAGCTTTGTACTTTTAATGAAACTGTGCTTCTCTTCGGAAGCGTTTCCCCTGGTAACATTTGCCAAATGAGTTACTGAATTCTGATACTGTAGTACGTGGAATCATTTTTCTGCAGTCACTTATATAGAAGGCAAAAATAAAAATAGTCCACCTGAATATAACACCCCGGATAATAGCCAGTTAATATTATGAAATTTCATCCAGCAGTCTAGACTGTCACTTTACGTTACTTTAGAAATGGAAACAAATAAAATCTAATTTATTTTTTAAAATTATAAAAGATATATGTATATAAAACAAATTAAACTTACTGGATTCACACATGCTTGACAATATATAATTTTCTCTCATCTGTAGAAAAGTTCTTATTCGTCCCTAACCACTCTCGCAGGTGACTACTTCTTCAGGATTTCTTTTTAGGCATTATTGCTTTTAATTAAGGAACTAAACTTATGTAGGCCTAAACAATATTTTAATTTCGTGTTACCACTGAACGATGACGGTATACAAGTGTTAATTTCTCAGAAAGGGTTTGCGTTCCTGAGATTGTTAATGTTTAACGTGTTATGTTTAAAACTTGCTTTGTCGATTTGTTTCTACTGAATGTAAACCTTTGTAATAATGTGAAGTTGCCACACCGCATTGTTACAGCTTTTCTCAATGTTACTGTCAACAATTAGGTTAAAACACATCATTTAATATTGTAGTGAATAGTTATTCCAATTTTAAAATAAATTACACGTAAAAATAGTTCGTTTACACTCCAAGTTCGGCTTTACCCCTCGGACTATCTTAGGGATCATTCCCATACTGCTCACATTTGCAGCGTCTTGGATCTTAGGATTCACGTAATAATAGATACAGCTGGTGATGGTGACTGGCCGGATCGCCATGTAACATTAACTTGGATCGATGTAGAAGAAGAAAACGAAATATTTTAGAAGGAAGGGGGAAAAGGAAGCAGCTACCCGTAACCTGTCCATAAGGCACTGTTCCGGCATTTGCCTGGAGGGGAAAAGGAAAACCACGGAATATCATGTCAGAACAGCTGACGGTTGGTTTCGAACCCATGGCGTCTTCCACGGACCGTAGCCCTGAGCTAATCCGGTTGGACATTTGTTTAAGTAACAAAATTACAGTCGATCAGTACATCGAATTAGGTCATTTTAGGTCCTAAAAACCGAATTAGGTCATTTTAGGTCATTACATAAAAATTAGGTTATTTTAGGTCCTATTAAATTTATGAATATTATTAGTTTATACAGTAGACGTAAGAGAAAGTTAAGATTTCGAGGATATTACGTTGGGAACAAAATAGGTTCGAACCTAAGAATCCGGGGCTTAGTGATCAGTAACTCTCGGACGTGCAATTTGGGCAGGTTTAAATCCGAATGTGGTTATCCCTTGCTTCGTTTTTTAATCTGTTTCTTACACTTATGCTGTTTTCTAACACTCTTACCAATATCTTTCGCCTCCTCACTTTCCTATTGGCTCAAGACATTTATTTAAATTTTGCTAAAAACATTTCTTCTCCCAATCTTATTATCTGCTGTAACTTTTAATTACCATTTCATTTTCTCTGTAGGTATTTACTTTGTACATGCAAAATTCCATGAAATATTTCTTCAGTTCTGAAATATGTGCCTTTTCATAATTGCATCTATAGATTAGTAAACTGAATCCTCTTATACCTATCAGAGCTGCTTCACGATCACTTATTCCTTCTTAAACTTAAGTCTCCACAAAGTTATCATCACGTTTTGCGAGAAATATATCCAGAATATTTTTTAACTTATGCCGAGTTCACTGCTCTGCTACTTCACTAAAGTCTCCATTCCTTATTCAGATAACTGAAAATATCTGTTTCTTGGTGTAATTAGTCTCATTTCCAGTCTATACCTGATAAATTTAATTGCCTATCTACAAGTTTTTTTTTTTTTTTTTTTTTTTTTTTTTTTTTTTTTTTTTTTTTTTTTTTTTTGAAAATTCCATGCTCATTTTCGAACTCTGAATTCCAAAATACATCATCTTGATTATTTATTTTTCTGATACAGCAAGTAGCCAATACCATAATTTTTGCTTTCTCATCCCCTAGAAAGCTACCTTCATTAACGCCTCTAGAACATCCTATCGGAGAAATCCTCATATTCTACCAATATAACTGGTTGTAGTTTGTGCATTTACATTATGTTACTGAACTCCATTAATTTGTTCATTATACACCTATACTTCATTAATAGCAACCTGATAATTGGCTTTGGCATAATGTCATCATTACTTTCTATCTTATTTACTTGAACCTCCCCAAAAAATTTAGAATTTGTAAGGAAAAATTAACCTTCTTAGTTGAAAATGATGATTATGAAGAAAACACGAAATTTGCACACAGCGGAATTCAGCTAGACACAGACCGGAAAGTATGTTTAAAACAAAGTAGATTTTTTTCTATGCATACTGAGTGAGTTTTGTAAAAGCAAGGTAATAGTTTAGACAGGGAAAAGAATTGTTAGTTTTAAATATAAACAAGAAAATGCGGGAGGAAGTCGGGTGGTTTGAACATAGATTTTGAAGGGAAGAATAGAAGCTTCATCAAGGAGATTAGGTAACAGATAACAAACATAAATATCATCTAGAAAATTGCATTCTGTAACGTTTGACATACATTTTAGCCCGGTAGCACATATACTTTTGGAGAAAGAGAATATAGAAGGTTTTTAGTTAAAACGCAGTAACCGTTTTCATTATGGAATAAAATTATAAACCAGCCATATTATACATCAAAGGATAAGAGAGAATGAGTACATGATTTTAAAACAATAATTAACATTTTAGTTCATATACTTTGCAGATGAAAGGCAGTTTTAGATTTTCATCTACATCTCTACATATATACTCTGCAATTCACTAAATTGTGGGTGGCAGAGGGTGCTCAGCACCAAAGCTAATCTCTTTGCTGTGCATTCCAATCCCTAATAGTACGAGGGAAAAAAGAATTCATATAAGAATCAGTCCGGCACCTTATTTCTCTAATTTTATCTTTCCTATCCTTCCGACTCAAATAGGTTGGTGGAAGAAGTATTTCACTACACTCAAAAGTGAAAGTGGGAGTACGCATGTTTACCAATAAGTTTAAACGAAACGTGTGTCGTCTATCTACCAGAGACTCCCAACCTAATCTACTAATCAGTTCTGTGACGCTTTCATAAGGACTGTAGCAAGCGGTAACGAATCAAGCGGCTCTTCTCTGTACTTTCTCTATACTTTCGATCAACCCCTTACGAAACGGGTCCCAAATGGCACAACAACAGTCCAAATGTGGACGCACAAGAGATTTGTACGCTATCTCCTTTGTTTGTTCATTACAATTTTTTAAGATTCGACCTATGAATCGCAGCCTAGAATTTGCTCTTCCTACTAACGAATTAATGTGTCATTTTGTTACTTTAGGAATTTTTATAGACAAATGGCTGTAGTTAGGGAAAATTTTACAAGGAATTAATTTAATGTTTAGGTAAAGTTTATAAAAGATCGGAGTGAAAAGAAGGTTGAGCATTGCACAATATCCGGTAAAATTGCGCATTGGAATGGGGCCGTCTATAAATAAGGAGTTGAAGGCCTAGGCCATGGTAGGAGCAGTCGTTCGAAAGCTCCAGTAAAGTTGTGTCAGCGCTCAGCATATTTTTGGAGCGATGCGCGGTAGAGGAAGAGGAACAGGAAATTAGGTGGAAGTGATGTAGCTGGTCGGCCATGTTAGACCAGCCTTTTTTTTTTTTTTACTATTAGGCTTTTGGCATATGCCATACAGCCATCAACAACATACATTATTTACAATACCTTTTACATTATGCACTGTTTACAATAATTACAATAGCCTATTATAACAGTTACCGTAATTCAGTATTTACAATGATTTATAATAATTTAAAGTCATTTACATTATGATTTACAAGTATCATTCAAGGTTGCAACTTCAATTTATCATACATCATTCATCATTTACAATACCATTTACATTATGCATTGTTTACAATCATATATATATATATTATTTCTATAAGGTATTTTTTTGTCACAAGCCTGTATCTTCCTTCATACTTAACCGAAATCAATGAATGAGATGTCATTTTAAAGCTTATGGTCCCCACTTTGGGCAAATCACATTATAAGAAAGGAATTTTCGGAATCCGACCCTTAAAGGGCAAAAATGTCAATATTTCTAAAATGCTGTTTTCTGTGTTACAAGTCATTTATCTCCCTGGATATCGATCTGAAATCGTTTAATGAAGTATCATTTTAAAGATTAAGATTTCCGCTTTAGTGACGTCATATATTAAGACAGAAATTTTTCGGAATTCGACCCTTAAAGGGTAAAAGGATCAATATTTTTGCAATTCGTTATTGTGTCACGAGCGATTTATCTCCCTTAATATCTAACCGATATAGATAAATGAGGCATCATATTAAAGACTAAGGTCTCCGCCGTGGTAACACTGTATTTTAAGAAATGAATTTTTCGTAATTCGACCCTTAAAGGGCAAAAATGTTAATTTTTCTAAAGTGCGTTTTTTGTTTTTCGAGCCATTTATCTCCTTGGATATCTAACAAAAATCTATAAATGAAGTAGGATTATAAGGAGTAATGTCTCAGCTTTGTGAAATCATATTTTAAGAAATAATTGTTTTTGAATTCAACCATTAAAGGGAAAAAGTATAAATTTTTCTATAACGCATTTTTGTGTCACTAGCGATTTATCTCCCTTATTATCTAACCGATATAGATAAATGAGGTATCATATTAAAGACTAAGGTCTCCGCCGTGGTAACACTGTATTTTAAGAAATGAATTTTTCGTAATTCGACCCTTAAAGGGCAAAAATGTTAATTTTTCTAAAGTGCGTTTTTTGTTTTTCGAGCCATTTATCTCCTTGGATATCTAACAAAAATCTATAAATGAAGTAGGATTATAAGGAGTAATGTGTCAGCTTTGTGAAATCATATTTTAAGAAATAATTGTTTTTGAATTCAACCATTAAAGGGAAAAAGTATAAATTTTTCTATAACGCATTTTTGTGTCACTAGCGATTTATCTCCCTTATTATCTAACCGATATAGATAAATGAGGTATCATATTAAAGAATAAGGTCTCCGCCATGGTAACATTATATTTTAAGAGAGGAATTTTTCGTAATTCGACCCTTAAAGGGCAAAAATGTTAATTTTTCTAAAATTCGTTTTTTGTATCTCGAGCCATTTATCTCCCTGGATATCTAACAAAAATCTATAAATGAAGTAAGATTATAAGGAGTAATGTCTCAGCTTTGTGAAATCATATTTTAAGAAATAATTGTTTTTGAATTCAACCATTAAAGGGAAAAAGTATAAATTTTTCTATAACGCATTTTTGTGTCACTAGCGATTTATCTCCCTTATTATCTAACCGATATAGATAAATGAGGTATCATATTAAAGAATAAGGTATCCGCCATGGTAACATTATATTTTAAGAAAGGAGTTTTTCGTAATTCAACCCTTAAAGGGCAAAAATGTTAATTTTTCTAAAATTCATTTTTTGTGTCTTAAGCAATTTATCTCATTGGATATCTAACCAAAATCGAAAAATCAAGTAATATTATGAGGAGTAATGTCTCAGATTTGGTGACGACATATTTTAAGAAAGAATGTTTTTGGAATTCAACCCTTAAATGGAAAAAGTATAAATGCTTCTATAACGCATTTTTGTGTCACGTGCCATTTATCTCACTTGATATCCAACCGATATAGATAAATGAGGTATCATACTAAAGATTAAGGTCTCCGCCGTGGTAACATTATAATTTGAGATAGGAATTTTTCTTAATTCTACCCTTAAAGGGCAAAAACGTCAATTTTTCTAAAATGTGTTTTTTGTGTCTCTAGCCATTTATCTCCCTGGATATACAACCAAAATCGATAAATGAAGTAGGAGTATGAATAGTAATGACTCAGCTTTGGTGACATCATATTCAACCTCACTTTTCACCGAATTTTTTCGCGAAATTTTCGCATGGGTCGTCTAGTATTTATAATAGCTTATAATAACAGTAACTATAATTCAATAGTTTACAATAATTTATAATAATTTAAATTAATTTACAGGTATCATTTCAACTGTGGCTGCAATCAATTTATTTTTGGTTGGTTGAGATGTTTAAAATTGGTTTATGATACTAATTACTTTTTTATTGATCTTGTGTTGTTTCGTTGTCCTTTTTCCAGGTTGGGTGTGATTTTATGAATTTGCTCATATGTGGAGGCCGATTTCGTTTAGGTATTTAATGATGACTGCTAAAATCTGATGGTTATTCTCATACAACAAGATTACGATGCTGATAGGTAAAGGGATATTTTGTTTTATAATGCGGCCAAGTAATTTATTTTGTGAGGTGTTATATTTTTAGCAACTTAAAAACAGATGACCTAGGTCGGATGTTTCTGTGGGGTGTTCTTTACAGTAGGGGGTTTTGGACACTTTAATACGGTGCAGGTGGACCGGGTAGCACCATGGAGGTTTTCTTTGCTCCATGGGTAGCACCCATGCCCTAACCTCATTTTTATTATTGATGACGTATGTCGTCTGTTCGGGTTTATATTATTGTACCAAGGTTTTGATGGTATTTCTGGTTGGATAGTCGCGTAATGTCGTCCCTTTTCTTGTTTTGTTATTTCCATTATTTTTTCCATTTTTCATAGGCTGTTTTTCTTATTTCTTTGAATTTCCCTTCAGCTATCGCAGCCTTCGCCAGGTAGTCGAAAATTTCGCTGTTAGTTATTCCTGCGTGTCCTTTAAACCACATTATATTTATTTCCTTATTTGCTTGTTTGGATTGTAGTATCAAATTCATCAAAGTGTATATATATGTACGTGTAGTCCAGTTCTGATGCTCTATTTTGCAAAGTCTCTTTTTGCATCTGTGAAAATTAGAATTTTTCTAAAATGTCGTACTCCGCATTAATTGCTTCCGTTATTGCTAGAGTTTCCGTCGTATTTATGCTTGCCTCTAGTAGATGGATGTACTTTCCAGTAGCTCACTCCTTCTAAGATTTTAGATCCATCGGTATAAATTTCTGTGAAGTCGCACCAGTTGTCCCTGATATGATTCTGTATGTTGTTGTTGATTTTTCCTGCGTAGGTTTCATCGCTTGGTTATTGATAGATCGGTGGCTTATAAAGGTTTAGTTTATATGGATAGCTGTAGACTGGCAGGTCAGTGGAAGTATTGTCCTCAGTTGTTCAAAACATTTAAGTATAAGAGGTTTCCTTTCTTGGTTTGCGTTTCCTTGCCAGTTTCTAATTCTCAATGATATCTTCAGTTTGCTTTGGAATAGGTGTGATGTTATTGCTGCTCGTCGAATGAAAAAAATGTGTCACTAGTCCTCTTCTGATGTGAAGAGGCATCTCTTCGCTTCTACGAAAAGTGCATTGGTGGGGGTTGATCTCATTGCTCCCAAGCATATCCTCAAAGCTTGGTATTGGAGGATGTCCAGTTTTTTCGGTAATATTTAGGCGCATTTCCGTAAAGATACTTCCGTAATCTATTATTGATCGAATGAGAGAGTGGTATAATGTTATCATTGTTACTGTGTTGGCTCCCCACCAATTGTGACTTACTGCTCGCTGTATGTTTAAAGCTTTCTCAGTCCTTTCTGTTATGTGTTCAACGTGTCGGGCCAAGGTAAGCCTGCTATCTAAATGAAGACCTAGTAGCTTTGCTGGTGTTTTTATTGGAATTAAATATGGGCGTAATGGCATTTGCGCCTGACTGATTGGTTGATATTTTCTAGTAAAGATGACTGCCGAGGATTTGGATGGTGACAGGTTCAATTGGTTTTGTTCCAGGGCTTTTGCTGTTTCTTCTAACCTCTTCCTTGTTAAAGAGAAGCTTGCAAATGATGTATAGATACATTTATCACCTGCATATTGTAGGATCTTTGCTGCCGGTGGTATAATAAGTTCTATGTCGGCTACGTATATTGCATATAAAATGGATTTAGCATTGCTCCATGTGGCAGGCCTTTAGTTATTACTTGGGGGCCGAACAGATTATTGTCTTTTTTGCGAAATTATATGACACCTGTGCTTAGCAATTTGTATATTCCTTTGAGGTAGAAGTCCGATAGGTTTAAAGCTTATAGTTTTTTAATGAGTAGTGTAATATTCACTCCATCATAGGCTCCGGAGATGTTAGGGAATAATTTTGCAAGATAACTATGGGTCGAGAATGCTTGTTCAATATCGGCTGTTAGCAGGCTTAAGTTATCTCCGTACTGAGAATAGGTTGTTACTTTCAAGCCCCCATTCTAACCGGAACTTGAGCAGTCTTTCGAACGTCTTTGCTATACAAGATGATAATGCAATTGGTCAATACGATACTGCTTTTGTTTGGTTCTTGTATTGGCACGATGATCTGGATTGTATAGGTTTCTGGAAATTGGCTTTCATTCCAAATGTTGTTGTACAGTTTCAGTAGGGTTGTTTTCACCGATATTGGTAACTTAGAGATCATGCAGTAGTGAATGTCGTAAATTCCGGGGGTCATGTTGTTCGTGTTTTTTACGGCTTTCTCAAATTCTTCCATGGTAAATGGTTGCGTTAAATCTTCGTTTTGGTGTGATGGTTCTTTGGTGTTGATATTCCAGATGGTTACAGGTTGTGGTAGTACTGTAGGTGGGGCTAAGATGTCTGCAAAGTCTTCTGTTACTTGTCAGTGGTTTATGTGACCTGTTTTTCCCTTTAAGCGAAGCTATCATTGACCATATTTGAGATTGTGGTGTAGTGTTGGATATTTTCTCGCAGAAGTGTTTCCAAATTGAGCGTTTGTTTTCTCTGAGGAAGCGTTTTGTTTCAGCATCTATCTTCTTATATTGTAGGTAGTTTGCCCAAGTGCTCTGTCGCCTGCATGTAGTCAATGCTAACCTCCTTATAGCGATTACGCGAGAACATTCTGGATTCCACCAAGGTACTGGTGGTGTTAGGTTGTCTTTTTTATTTTCTACGAGGGATGGTTATGTTAGCTGCTTCATTTATTAAGTTGATAAAATCTTTATACACTATTTCAGTTGTTTCTGCCCTTGTAACTACGTCGATTTTTTTTGTCTATGATATTACTGTATTTCTCGCAGTCCATTTTGTTTACATTCTATTTGGTTGTTGGTTTATGGGGATTGTAAGTATCTGCGAGTTGTACTGATATTTCTATGGCGAGATGGTCAGATCCCATGGACTGATTGCTTACTTTCCAACTACATTCTGTTGCAATGTCTAATGAACAAATGGTGGATCGACAGCTAAGGGTCGTCGTTCTGGCGTCTGTATTAGAGTGGGTGTGCCATCGTTTAAAATTGTTAAATGGAATTCATCTAATATGTCTAAGATTGCGTTTTCACCAGCATCGTTGTATACACAGCCCCAACTGGTGTGGTGAGCGTTGTAATCTCCACACAACAGGTACGGTAGTTCCAGTTGTGACATCGGTATGTACCATTCTTAACTTCGACTGTTCCCTCCACTAACAAATTAACCTATCTAGTATGTCTCAAAATATGACCTACCAGTCTGTCTCTTCTTTCTGTAAGCTTCTTCCACAAACTTCTTTCCTCACCCATCATTTCCATAACTCTTTCACTTCGTAGTTTGTCTGTCCACTTAATTTTCAGAATTCTTCTGTAGCACCTCATTTCAAATGCTTCAATTTTCTTTCTTTCTGGTGTTCCTAAAGCCCATGTTTCGCTACCATAAAGTGTTGTAACCGTTTATGCCGGACAGCAGATAGATACGATTGTGACTTCTCGCTTATCAATGCGCACTCCTGCTGCTACTGCTTGGAAGCTCCATTCGTTCGAATTATTTAGAATGATTTCTGCATGGGATACATCTGATTTTATTATAAGTGCTATACCACCTTTTCCATCTTTTCTGTTATGTGATATCTTGTGAATGTGATATTTCTTCCGGGTTTTATCCATGTTTCTGATATAGCTGCTACTATTATTTTCTGGCTGTGTAATTCTTATTGTAATGATTCTTTAATTGCAACAACTAATCTTGCGTTCCACTGTAAGAGTTTCATTTTGATTTCCCTAATCGAAATGTTCCTTAATCATCTCTATTATTACAGCTGAATCTATAATGGGGGCTTGTGGCCCTGAATTCGATTGATTATTTGCATAATAATGCTGAATACTTTTTCTACTGTGGTATCCCCCTGGTATTCGGTGTGTGCTGTGCATTGGTTTCTGTTAGATGATCCGACTGTTATAGTATTCCGCTGTGGTGTTTTGACATGCCTGAGGAGAGTACGGGTTATGTCGTATGGGCCCTAGTGGTAGTTCCTGTGGCTGGTAATATATTGGCGGTTTGATCCATGTCATGGTTGTAGCTGGTGGAGGCAAACGTGCACGCCTGTTGACGGTAAACTTCCGCTGCAGGTTAGGTAGTGCTGGGAAGCTTGGTCTTTCCTGGATCTGTGGGGCTGGTGTGGATACTTCCGCATATGTTTTCTGGGTGATAATGAATGTTTTCTGCATCCTTGAAAGTTATGTTTAATTTGGCTGATAACTCGTTTATTTTAACCCGTTTGCTAAACTCTGGGCACAATTTGTCCGGGGCTTCATGTACTTTGTGGCAATGTACGCAGCTTGGTTTCTGGTTAGTACAGTGTGTTTTTAGATGGTTTCCTCAACATTTTGTGCATCTTGTTTGTGACTTGTATTGTTTGCTTAAATGTCCAAATTTCAAACAGTTATACCATTGACAGACTGTTGCTATATGCGGGGAAACTTGACAGCACATTCCGTACACCGATACATAATCCGGTAAAGTTTGAGTGTCAAATGTCACTACACAAGTTTGCAATGGGATTACTTTTGTTTGATTTTCTATTACTACCTTTTTAGTCATTCGTCTAATTCTAATTACCGCTACCAGTGATTCGAGAATGCTAGTTGATTCGTCCTTCTTGATACTTGTATCTACGTTCCTTATTACTCCTTGTCTAGTTACTATATGAGCTGTGATGTATGCTGCAAGTTATCGTGTAGAGAATACTGTAGAATCAACGAGGCTGTTGGCAGCCTGTCGTGTTGCAAGATCTATTTGGATTCTGTTTTTTCTTGTGCAACTATATTTTGTATAAGTTTCCTGTATTGTGGCCTAGCTCCAAATATTATTTTCCCCAACGCTATGGGATGTAGGTTTCCTATATTCTTTCCTAATCAGTCTACATATATGTAATACGGCCCTGGTGAATCTACTTTGTAGCGATTTGCCCTATTATGCACAGAAGCAAGTAGGCGGGACACATTATTTTACATCAAGCGGGGGCCGGATGCTACTCTGGTGGTTACATTTTCTAGCTGCGTGTCATTTATCTTGTCTTGTACTGACAACAGGGTTGGCTGGGTTGGACTTTCTAAACTATTAACTGCGTTATCTCCATACATTGCATTAACCACAGTGTTTTCTGTTGGCTTACTCACATGATATGATGCCAAGGCTTTCCGCTTATCATTACTTCCATTATTTTCTGTATTGCATTGCTTGTGGTTCTCTGGTTTACATATCTCCATGCTGAGGTCTGATGCATCGGTGTGTAGAACATGTAAAGTATTCATCATCACCGCCTGCAACGATTCTACTGGTGCTTCTTGTCGGTTGACGGACATGCTGTACCATGGATCACCACCCTCCCAGTACATTCCACTTTTCATGTCACTCACTGTTCACTTGCACTACTCAGTTGTATGTGGTATAAACACAGTGCTAGATACTATTCATTGGTATGTGTGCGCTACACTCTCACTTAAGGAAAACGATGTTGCTTCCTCAACTGCACGAGTGGAACTGTAGGCCAGCTTCAACAGATAGTGGAGAAGTGAATTTGCACTCGATGTCAGAGAACTTTATTTAGTTCAGGGGGTCACTGGGAGTTTCTTGCTGTTTGACTCAGGATTTAAACCTGCATTCAATAATTTTTGAGAATAGTTTCGATGCTTTAAAAACTGGTTACCTTATGATGTACTTTAGTTGAAGAATATAGTGTGTTAAAATTTGAATGACCTACCTTCATCTCCTTGGGTTTTTGCAGGGCTATGGAGACCACAAGACAGTAAATCCTTAGGCTACGTTAATGGTCATAGCTTAGCACGAACTGAATGCACAACCCCGGACATCAAAGATAATACAAGAAAACAAGAAAAATCTTTCAGATCAATCATAAAGCTCAAAAATGATACATCATGCATAATTACTTTACTGAGCTAGTAATTGAATCTTAAGTTAATAACATTTATTAGAATTTTACCTACAACAGTCTAAATTAACAGATGTACTCCTCATATTTCCATTCAATTGTATCATATGG
Organism: Vandiemenella viatica; assembly: GCA_031002005.1. Lineage (NCBI taxonomy): Eukaryota > Metazoa > Arthropoda > Insecta > Orthoptera > Morabidae > Vandiemenella > Vandiemenella viatica. Next base: position 32,629 of record JARYHS010002283.1, read on the forward strand.
CATTATTTTTTGGGGAAACTCTTCACAAAGTAAAAAAAATTTCATAGCACAGAAAATAGCTATTAGGATGCAAGAACATCTTCCACACAACTTTTTAAAAAACTCAATACTCTTACAGTGACAGCATATATATTCTCTCATGTGCTTTGTTATAGAATATTTTTATCTGTTTACATCTAATTCACAGGTACACAATTTCAATACAAGAAACAGAAATAATTTGCACAAAACACACACCTCTGTTATTAGTACAAAGAGGAGTTAATTATTCTGGGATACATCTGTTTAATAAACTTCCCAAGAATATAAAACAGTTTGCAGATAATAAAGATATATTTAAATACAAACTGAGAAATTATCTTACTGGCAACTCCTTCTACTCCGTTCAATAATTTGAACAAAATAATTAATTGTATGCAATACGACCTTTTACATAACTCAGTTGTAAAAATTAATGTTTATTTTTATTCTCTTTATTTGTCTTTTTAACATATGATTTCATTATAGTAATAATAATAATTGATAAAATTGCGATGAAGCACCCGCTCCAGTGCCAATCTCCCTACATCCCCTCCCTTTCCCCATATAACCTACTTTTGCCCCCTACTAATTTTTACTTTAAATTCTTTCAGTGTTCCCAGAGCAATTTATTCCAGTCCCTCACTTTCTTTCCTATGAAAGAAAATTTTTCCACACCCTTATGCCTGAAATCAAGTGCCAGCTTGTGGTCATGTTCAACCTTACCCTTCCAAGCAATTCTCTTAATTTTCCCACCAATGTCTTTCCATGCTTCATCATCAATATAAGCCTTGTACACTCCCATGACTCTCTTCACCCTCCTTCTATCCTCCAATGAATCCCACTCAGGCTCCTTTATTATATTAATTACCGATAGCAATATTCCAGCACTAATTCATGAAGGTTCCGAGGTTAATGAAAGTTGCGATAAAGCTAACGTACTAAATACTGTATTCAAAAATTCATGTACTGATGAAAATAAGGATAGTATTCGCGTTTTCCCATCGATGTCGAGTTGCTGATGGAATCATTATGAATAGATAGGTACTGCAGGTATCATTAAGCAATTAGAGCTACTGAAGTGGGGGAAAGCACCGGGCCAGGAAGGAATTTCAGAGTATGTGATGGAAAACGGGCCATTTCTGTCTGATACGTTCAGTAAATCATTAGAAAAGCGAAAAGTACTTTCAGACTGGAAAATCGTCCTAGTAACTCCGATTTTCAAGAAAGGTGATTGAAGTTATCCTGGAAACCCATAGCTATAACATTTGTTTGTAATAGAGTTATGAAGCATGTTATATGCTCTAACATCATGAATTTTCTAGATGAAAATAAATTGCTTACTACAAATCAACACGGATTTCGGAAGAAAATATCATGTGAAACACAGCTGACCCTATTTACATACGATGTAATGAAAGTTATTGGTGCAGGTTCACAAGTAGATGCAATTTTTTTAGATTTCCAGAAAGCCTTTGGCTTTGTGTCACACAACCACCTTTTAGTGAAGCTTCGAGCATACGTTATATCAAATCAGCTTTGTGAATGGGTAAAGGATTTTCTAACTGGTCAGTCGCAGTATGTCGTCGTTGAAGGAGAAAGTTATTCTAATCTAGATGTTACATCGGGTGTACCTCAAGGAAGGACAACTTCTTCTTAAATTTTATAAACGATCTCGGAAACAAAGTGAAATGCATTTTTAGATTGTTTGTTGAAGATACGGTTATTTATAGGGAAGTAAGGAATTTGGCCGATTGCTTAGAAATTCAGTGTGATCTCAATGTTATTTTGGCATGGTACACTGAGTGGTAACTTACACTAAATTGTAAAAAGTGCAAGACAATGATCGTAACTAACAAAATGAATCCAATTGTTCAGAAATATGAGTTAAACAATTCAGTTATAGATATAGTCGATTCTATGAAATATTTGGGAGTAACAGTACAAAGGAACATGAAATGGGACATACACATTAATTCGTTAGTAGATAGAGCTAATTCTAGGCTGCAATTCATAGGTCGAATCTTGAAAAATTGTAATGAACAAACGAAGGAGATAGCGTACAAATCTCTTGTGCGTCCACATTTGGACTGTTGCTGTGCCATTTGCGATCCGTTTCATAAGGGGTTGATCGAAAGTATAGAGAAAGTACAGAGAAGAGCTGCTTGATTCATGACCGCTTGCTACAGTCCTTATGAAAGCATCACAGAACTGATTAGTAGACTAGGCTGGGAGTCTCTGGGAGATAGACGATGCACGTTACGTTTAAACTTATTGGTAAACATGTGTACTCACACTTTCACTTACGAATGTAGTGAAATACTTCTTCCACTAACCTATTTGAGCCGGAATGACAGGAAACATAAGATTAGAGAAATAAGGTGCCACACTGATTCTTATATGAATTCTTTTTTCCCTCGTACCATTAGGGATTGGAATGCACAACAAAGAGTTTAGCTTATGTGCTGAGCACCCTCTGCCACCCACAATTTAGTGAATTGCAGAGTATATATGTAGATATGTAGATGTACATTGTGTTCTGTGGTAATTTCCAAAGACAAACCTGGCAGCCCTCCTCTGCACTCCCTCCAACTCCTGTATTTGATACCCTAAATGTGGATCCCAAACTACACCACCATATTCCATAAGTGGTCTTACCAAAGTTTTGCAACCCAATTCCCTTACTTCTCTAGTCCATTCCCTCATCACTCTTTCTAACAGATGAAGGATTTTGAACCCTTTTCCTACCACCTGTCTAATGTATCCTGCCCAGTTGAGTTTGCTATCAAATGTAAAGCCAAGTTATTTACATTTTTAGGCTTCAATAAATAGCTCCCTCCCCACTTTATAATCATTATCAACCTGATTTTTATCTGTGTACCTAATAAGCTGACTCTTCTTTGCATTTATCTTCATCCCATGTTGATTCACCCAGCTGGTTATCCTGTCTTGATCACCCTGCAGCTGTTTAGAGGTTTCTACTGTTTTGATCCTTTTATATGACATTATTTCATCTGCAAACAATCTAACCTATGACAGTAAACCATCAACACAATCATTCATTAGAATAATAAATAACAATTGTCCCAATACACTACCCTTTGGGGCTCCAATGTTCACTTCTACTTCTTTTGATATTGCATTTCCTACCCTAACTTTTTGCTTTCTACCTTTTAGGAATTCTTCCTCCCAGCAAATCACCTTTTTATCAGCTCCAATAGTTTTTACCTTATTTAGCACCATTTTATGGCTCACTCTGTCAAAGGCCTTGGAAAGATCTAGTGCCATACTATCAATTTGACCTACCCTGTCCATTTCATCAGAAATATCTTGTATACATCCTACTAACTGAGATTCACACCAATATCCTTGCCTAGAACCATGTCGCCGACTTGAAAACCATTTACTTTCCTCACAGACACCTCTAATATGGTTGCATATTAATCTCTCCATTAATTTACCTACCACTGATGTCAAACTCATTGGCCTATAGTTTTCGAACCTGTTTGTCACCCCTCCTTTATGGACCGGTACTACTATCACACTTTTCAATCAACTGGTAAACAACAAGTATCCAGACTCAATTTAAATAATGTTTCAAGGTAAGGTACAATGTCCTATCCTCCTATCTTTAAGACATCTGTAGTAATATTATCAACACCAGCCCCTTTATGCTATTTTAGATTCCTTAGTTCCTTCATGATATCTTCATATTTCATTTCAAATTTTCTAATCTGCTCCCCTCTAACTGTGTGGATAGGCTCGTTTCCAGATATAACCCCTGAATTATTGTCCCTAATGGACTTACTGAACCAGTTACTCAATAAGTCTGCCTCTATAAAATCCTCCATCACTTCTTCTCCATCCTTATCTATAATTGTCTCAATACCCTCTCTTCCCCTCAGTTTCCTGATGTAGCTATAAAAATTTCTAAATGCATCAGTTAGAGGTTCCCTTTATGACTCATATTGTATGTATGTGTATTATCGATGATGACATGTTTCACTTCCCAGTGGTCCTTCCTCAGCAGGGAACCATGAAACAAGATTGATAAATAAGTAAATAAAAAAATAAAAACAATTTTTTCAGAAGAATTCCTAAATATCACAGAAAATGTCAAATCTGGATTTAATACCAAATAATATTGTGTCAAAAGGATATTAGTAATAACTAATGAATATCACTGCTAAATTGACAGCTATGATAATAGTTTTGCGAATAAGATACAAATAAAACTGATTGAAAATACTAAATTCTTGGAAGAATAAAAATGGCTTCAATTTGTAATAATTTGATTCCATTACACATCTATTGAGATGATTTTTGACATTTAATTGCATTTTTTATTCATAATTCAATTAATGGTGCATAAGAGATCAGGCTCAAACAGTCCTAGGTGATGTCATTATTAGTGTGTAAAGTCACAGTGCATGGTAACTGACTCTTGATGCTGTCAAGCTGACAGACAGAATCCCTGTTCTGCAGACAATGGAACAGGCTGTCTGCAGTTATGTAATCGCTATGGATCCAGAGCCCCAGACACAGCAAGTGAATGTTTGTTACGGTGATTTAGAAAATGTAGGATTACACTCATCAAGAGAAATCAGCATTTGTGACAGAAAGTAGGTCCAAGTGAAATATTCATGTCAAGAGAAGTGAGAATAAATCATGTGTGGGGGATATGATATGACTTTGACAAAGTTTGGAAAATTTGCAGAGGTGCAGATGGATTCACAGAAAAGAAGCAAATAGAAACACATAATTATTGTAAATTTGTCCTATATGGCCAATGGCAATGGGCGAAATCTTCTTTTAAAGAGAAAATAATGCATCTAGTGGCAGATATCTGGACGAACAACATTGAGAGAGGATAGTGTGGATTAATTTCTTAGAGCATCTAGCTATCCTGGCTTGACTGGGAGTGTGGCTTGTATTCTTCAGCCGAATCTTTTTCAGTTTCACTGATTGCCAATCATGGTGACATTTGCTTCTGCCATTGTTGTCAATGTGATGCGTGCTGCAGTTAGATGGTAATATAGATTGAAGAATGGTTTACTGCAACCTAAAGCAAAGTATGTTGTATTCTCCGATTATACAAGTCTATATTATGTCATTATGTTGGCCTGGTTTTTCAATGAGTAAATTCATGCTTAATCCTAAGTCTATCAAACAGAATAACTGTTGCATAGCTAATGGGAGAGCAGCTTCTGCAGCAGGTCTTGTATGTGACTTCTGGCTTCTGGGTATTTATATGAGCCAGAATTGTGAGGCATTCACAGTCGTTGATGTGTTGGTGCAGTAGCAGCTTCGACATACAATTTCACCCGATGAAGACAGCTGTCAAAATGTCATGTATGAAAGAACGTATCCGGCAAAGTACCTGAGAAGAATTTTCATCGACTATGCTGGAAAAGACTAAATTCTCGCAGGATAACTTTTTTTTTAACAAATGTTATTATTTTTGCTTGTTTGTTAGTAATTGTTTTATTTGTTTTCAGTTATTGAATTTTTTGATAAAGTGAAGTTAAAGTGGTGTATTTTACTCAGTTTTGCAATGGAATATTATACCTTTCAACTATACCATGTAATCACTCTTAACCACTTATCAAACAATAATATCATAATAATTAATCTATAGAAATCCAAGATAGAACCTGTTTCGTGTTACAACTTAAGTGAGTCAAACAGTTATTACGAAAACTGTAGATCACTTTCCTAACACTGTGCACAAGGAGATTTTCCAAAATAGAATTATTTCATGCTGGAATATGTTCTCATTCTAGAATGATAGTGCAATTTACAATAATTTAGTTTTAAAATTCATGAGATACCATTTTATATGTAATTTGCTACTACTTGATAACTGAATAAATCTCAAATTAAAAATGTAATCAAACTGATTCTACGAAATGACATCCTTGGATGACAGAGAGTTAAGCCCCGGATTCTTAGGTTCGAACCTATTTTGTTCCCAACGTAATATCCTCGAAATCTTAACTTTCTCTTACGTCTACTGTATAAACTAATAATATTCATAAATTTAATAGGACCTAAAATAACCTAATTTTTATGTAATGACCTAAAATGACCTAATTCGGTTTTTAGGACCTAAAATGACCTAATTCGATGTACTGATCGACTGTAATTTTGTTACTTAAACAAATGTCCAACCGGATTAGCTCAGGGCTACGGTCCGTGGAAGACGCCATGGGTTCGAAACCAACCGTCAGCTGTTCTGACATGATATTCCGTGGTTTTCCTTTTCCCCTCCAGGCAAATGCCGGAACAGTGCCTTATGGACAGGTTACGGGTAGCTGCTTCCTTTTCCCCCTTCCTTCTAAAATATTTCGTTTTCTTCTTCTACATCGATCCAAGTTAATGTTACATGGTGATCCGGCCAGTCACCATCACCAGCTGTATCTATTATTACGTGAATCCTAAGATCCAAGACGCTGCAAATGTGAGCAGTATGGGAATGATCCCTAAGATAGTCCGAGGGGTAAAGCCGAACTTGGAGTGTAAACGAACTATTTTTACGTGTAATTTATTTTAAAATTGGAATAACTATTCACTACAATATTAAATGATGTGTTTTAACCTAATTGTTGACAGTAACATTGAGAAAAGCTGTAACAATGCGGTGTGGCAACTTCACATTATTACAAAGGTTTACATTCAGTAGAAACAAATCGACAAAGCAAGTTTTAAACATAACACGTTAAACATTAACAATCTCAGGAACGCAAACCCTTTCTGAGAAATTAACACTTGCATACCGTCATCGTTCAGTGGTAACACGAAATTAAAATATTGTTTAGGCCTACATAAGTTTAGTTCCTTAATTAAAAGCAATAATGCCTAAAAAGAAATCCTGAAGAAGTAGTCACCTGCGAGAGTGGTTAGGGACGAATAAGAACTTTTCTACAGATGAGAGAAAATTATATATTGTCAAGCATGTGTGAAACCAGTAAGTTTAATTTGTTTTATATACATATATCTTTTATAATTTTAAAAAATAAATTAGATTTTATTTGTTTCCATTTCTAAAGTAACGTAAAGTGACAGTCTAGACTGCTGGAAGAAAATTTCATAATATTAACTGGCTATTATCCGGGGTGTTATATTCAGGTGGACTATTTTTATTTTTGCCTTCTATATAAGTGACTGCAGAAAAATGATTCCACGTACTACAGTATCAGAATTCAGTAACTCATTTGGCAAATGTTACCAGGGGAAATGCTTCCGAAGAGAAGCACAGTTTCATTAAAAGTACAAAGCTGGGTGCAGAAGATTCGCTTCACCTGCGTCTGTATGAAGCTCTCACTGCCGCTAATATACCAGTTTCAACAGTCCACAATGCAGTCCTGAAAACCATTTTGGAAGAATTTTGCAACAGAAAAATATGAGATGAATTCACTTCAAGAAAGAATTACTTGCCTCAGCTGCAAGTGAAAACCATTGAAGAACTAGTGGACATTGCCGACCACTTCATCTCGTTAAGTGTAGATGAGACGACAGATGCCTGCGGCAGATACATAGCGTTGTTGTGGGCAAACTCGCATGTGAGGGACGTAGTATACCCCAAGTCATTACGCGCAGAGAACTTCCAATGACTAACCAGTCGACTGTGGTAATTGCTGTAAGGGATGCATCAAAACTGTTGTGGCCAGGTCCAGAACACGAGGATAAATTGTCGCTGGTGACAGACAGTGCAGCTTATACGATAAAAGCAGGGGAGTGTTTGAAGGCATTCCATCTTCGAATGATCCATGTCACCTGTCTAGCTCATGGGCTGCACCAGGTAGCTGAAAAAATTCGGGAACAGAACCCTGTAGTTAAAGAGATAATTCCTTCAGTGAAGAAAATATTCCTGAAAGCGCCAAGCCGAGTCGTTATTTCAGGGAGAAGCTTCCATCGATACCCCTGCTTCCTGAGCCAGTAGTGACACGAAGGGAGACCTGGCTCTCAGCCGCAGTATATTATGCAGAAAACTCTGAGAGCAACATGGAGGTCATCGAATCATTAGATGAAAGCGAAGCTATTGCTATAGTAAATGCAAAGAAAGTGTTGCACTCAGTACCAGCTGTACAGGAGTTGAAATATATAAAGGCAATTTTTTACAACCCATAATTTTCAATCAAGAATTTGACCGTTGACGGAAGCACTTCAAATCATCCAAGAAGTGAGGGCCAAAGTGGCTCCTGGACCAGTTGGGGTGTCTATAGCTAAGAAGCAGGAGTCTGTTTTAGCCCGCAGTCCAGATTTCAAGAGGATGGAATACATAGGCCGTGTCCACTGTGGTCTAAAGAAACAAGAATATTGCCTTGGAATCCTAAGAAAATCGCTGATACAAAGTTCACACCTCTGACCACATGTGACGTAAGCGTAGTTTTTTCCGCATTCAAGAGAATTTTAACAGAAAAAAGAGGAGGATATACTCCTGAAAATCTGTCAAAATATTTCATTGATCAGTGTCATATTAGAAGTTTTAAATGAGTTGTTTACCATACACAATAAAGACGAAGTATTTTGAACATAATAGTGGTTTATTTTGCATATTTTAATGTGATCGAGCAATGACATGTTAGAATTTTTAAGGAGTACTTGACATTGTATTGTAAAGTCAACAATATTTTTAACACTAAGGCAGTATATATAGCGTGTTTTAAATTTTATTTCCCTTAAAAACGTGTAAGTTCCTAAATCAGAATTTTAAAAACCTATAAAAGCCTAAAACGTGAGTTGAATAAACCTAAATTTGGTTTTTTAGAACCTAAAAATCCGGGGCTTACAGAGAGTACACAACAGTAATATTTATAGATCTATCAGATCCCTTGACAAAGTCAATGATCAAAGACTACTTAACAAAGTAGGAAAATGGGGAATGGGGGGTGATGCTTATGAATGGATAAGGTTGTATCTGTCAAACAGAAAACAATTATAAAATGCAACACAGACTTTAATAGTGTAACATTTAATAGGCTCATTATAATATCAGAAGTGTCAAAGGGCTCGCCTCTGGGGCCTCTTTTGTTCATTCTATTTATAAATGATATCTCAAGGCCAAAAGTAAAGAATGACACAATTCTTCTTAATGTTGCTGATGCAATTATGAAGATATCAGTCATCATACTATGGAATCTAGAGACACTTACAGAAAATGGTTAGAAGATAATTATCTTGTAACCAATCTAAATAAACCTGAAAAGGATATCATTTCATAAAAAAAGAAGGAAATACTCTCTAAATTTAAAAATAAACAGTGAACACATGAGTGATGTGAAGGCAGCTAACTTCCTCAGGAATTAAATTGAGAAGAAATGACTACTACATGAGTTGAAAAAAAAAAAGATAAATCAATACTGTAAGCAACTAACTCAGTTGGTCAACTACCATACCTCAGAGAATTCTGCATTGGGATATACTGATGACCATCCATTTCTCTCTTTTTGAAAGCCAAATGAAATATGGTATATCAGTGTGACAAAGACCCACAGAGAATAATATGATGAAAAATAGAAAGAAAAATATTGAAAGAAAAAAGAATAAATTCATGAAAAAAATATATTGTAGTAAGATTCCGACATTGCTTATATATAAATGTATAAGAATATTCTGCAATCATTCACAAAGAATATTATTGAAAATAATGAAGAAATACATTAATGTGAAACACGTAATAATGCTGATTTTAATTTACAAGAACACAATACAAAAAAACTGAAAAATATCCTTTCTATTCTGGAGCCTGATTGATCATAAGATTCCTACAAATTTAAGATTATTCAGTAATAACAGAGAACAATTTCAGCACAATTTACAAATTTTAATTTTAAATTCCTTAAGCATTATTGGTAAATTAATCATCACTTCACTTGGTAATTTATTCCAATCCCTGACACACTTACCGACAAAAGAAAATTTTCCCACTCCCTTATGCATGAAATCGAATGCAAGTTTGTGGTCATGATCGCCTGTCACCTTCCATGCACTATTCATAATTCTTTGACCAATAACCATGCAAGCTCCATCACCAACATATGCCCTGTAGATTCCCAGCACTCTCTTCACCCTCCTCCTTTCATCCAATGACCACCAATCAATCTCCTTTATCATATCAGTTACTGACTGGGTCCTGCAATAATTTGAACAAGCAAATATAGATACTCTTCTTTGCACACCGTCCAACTCCTGTATTAGACCAAAATGTGGCTCCAAAACTACACCACCATATTCAACCAATGGTCGGACCAGGTCCTAAGTCGCCACGACTGGCCACAATTCAACTATGCTGTGAGGCTGGTAAATGTGAAAATGGAAGTGCTACTTGGGAAATGCATTATTACTGTCTTGGGGGTTGTGCCTGTGAACACCATTAGTAGTTGGGATTTCACTAGACATGGCTTACACCTAAATAGAAGGGGCAAGGGGGTACTTTCTGTGTTGTTAGCTAAAGCAGTAAGGGAGCACATTTCCAGTGATGATGGGGTCAGGACTGTGTTTTTTTTTAGGTTAGGGGCTTCTGGTGTGGGGATGGGAATAGATGATTAAAGTGATACTGATTGTAGATCCACGATCTGAAAAATCACAGATGTTGTTGAAATAATAACTGACTGGGATAGAACTGGGAAGGAGGAGGTAAATGCTGAAAATGTAAAACTGGTAATAAGAGTGTTACTAGTGAACTGTAGAAGTATAATGAAAAAATTAATTGAATTTGCAAACTTAATAGAGATACATGAACCACAAGTAATAAAAGGGGTAGGGAGTTGGTTACAGAGTGTATCACAGAGATAGAGGAGCAATTGGTGGAGGAGTTCTCATACCAGTTAGCAAAAACTATCACAGTTCACTGCTGTTCATAGGTCATGACCATGAGTTACTTTGGGTAGATTTGTGGGGTAGTAAAAAAAAAAATCGGGGTGTTTGCTGCTTACTCCAGTGAAAGAATGACAGATGAAGATGAGGCTCTTTGGGAGAAATTAAATTCATACTCAGATTTCAGAGGTGAGAAGAGAATGGTAATTATTGGTGGGGATTTAAATTTACTAGGTGTAAACTGGGTAGGAAATAAGATTAATATCACAAGGGAACAGAGATTTGAAAAGTACCTTAATAAGGGAAGGAGGATTTACACAAGTGGTATAGCAGAACACTAGGGGACAAAATATTTCTATTAAAGCCTGATGATAACCTTATCAAGTGTCAAGTAACTGAAGGAATAAGTGATCATCAAGCAGTTCTGACAATATTAAAGGACTCAGTGAACCAGGAGCCAGAATTCAAGGGGGAATTGTACAATTATAAAAGAGCACAGATTTTGAATTGGAAGTGATATTTCAGAGAACATTTCTGCAAATGGAAGGAATGCACAAGTACAGTAGAGTCAAGGTGGGAAGATTTCAAGGAGATAATAAGAAATGGGGAAGAAACATTTATTCCAAAACAGAAAATAAATAGAAGTAGAGAAAATGTGTGCTATAATAGGGAGATGAGAAGGTTAAAGAGGTTGGTAAGAAGAGAACATAATAGAGGTAAGAGACAGCAGGGTAGAAGGGAATATTTAAAATGAGGACTTAATGTTAGCTAAGAAGGTGGCTTTATGAAGAGTATTTTTAGTGCAGGGGGACCATTAAATGATGTATCTAGAAATTTCTATGGCTATATTAGAAAACTGAGTGGAAAGGAGGGTGTTGAGATTCTTAAAGATAGGGATGGAGGAGAATTTACTGAGGATTTAAAAAAGGCATAGATTTTAAGTAACTGGTTTAGTGAGAGCATTAGGAACAATGAATCAGAAACAGGAGGACCAAAATCAGATAAGGAACATAACAACACAATTAGAAATGAGCAGACCAAACAATCTGAATTTCATCTTGAGGATATCATGAAGGAACTAAGAAAGCTGAAAAAACATAAAGGGGCTATTGTAGATAATATTGGGCAAGTAGTAGGAAAAGGGTTACAAAATTCTGCACTTTTTGGAGAGATAATGATGAGGGGATGTACGAGAGAAGTAATGGTATTTGATTTTGAAACATGGGTCAGACCATTGCTTGAATGTGGTGTAGTATGGGACCAACATTTTGGGTATCAAATACAGGAGTTGGAGAGGGTGCAAAAAAGGACTACTAGATTTGTTTCTGGAAGTTATCGCAGAATGCCATCAGTAACAGAGATGATAAAACAGCAGGAAAGGAATTCATTTGAGGACAGGAGGAGGTTGAAGAGAGTCATGGGAGTGTACAAGACATATATTGGTGATGAGGAATAGAAAGATATTGGTGTAAGAATGAAAAGTAATGCATGTAAGGTAAAAGATGACCATGACTGCAAGTTGGCACATGATATCAGGCATAAGGGTGTCAGAAGATTCTCTTTTTAGGTACAGGTGCCAGGGATTGGAATAAGTTACCAAGAGAAATGATGAATAATTTACCAAAAAAGTTTAAAGAATTTAAAGTTAAATCTTGTAGGGGCAAATGTGGGTGGTTGCAGGATGGGGGAAGATGGGACTGTAGGGAAATTGCCTCCAGATCATGTGCTCAGTTGCAATTTTAATAAAATATTAAAGTTTTGTAAACCAATTCCCAAACTTTTCTGGTACATCCTCTCTTTGCCCTCTCTAGTAAATGAAGTAGTTTGTAACCTTTTCCTAACACCTGCTCAGTGAGTGCTGCCCAGTTGAGTTCATTATCAAATCTTATGCCAAGATATTTACACTTCAAGACTTCAACAAACAACGCTGACCACACCCTATAATCATAATTAACCTTTAGTTTTTTATGTGTGTATCTAATAAACTTACTCTTCTTTTTACATGCTGACCTGTTTTGATCCGATTATATGAGAGAGTACCCCCCCCCCCTTTTCCAAAATAAAAAAGGAATTATTTTTTAAAAGCTATATATTTTCAATTTTTTTACAAAACAACCATATCCCCTTCAAAATATTCTCCATTACAACTAATACATTTGTCCCACCAGTGCTTCCACTGTTCGAAACATTTTCTGTAGTCATCTTCAGAAATGGCTGACAGCCCCTCCCACATTTGTTACTTAACCTCTTCAATCTTGTCAAATCGGTGTCCTTCCATTCCACTTTTCATGCGTTCAAATAAGAAAAAGTAGCATGGAGCCAGATTAAGCGAGTAAGGAGCATGGGAAAGGGGAATCATGCCATTTTTAGCCAAAAACTGCCTAACAGAGATGGCTGGTATGCAGGTGCATTGTCGTGGTGGAAGAACCAGCCTCCTGCCTGCCATAAATCGGGTCTTTTTTGATGAACACTATTGCATAATCTTCTTAAAACTTCCAAATAAAAGGTTTTATTGGCGTTCTAATGTGGAGGAACATACTCTGAATGAACTATGCCCTTGGCATTAAAAAAGCAAATGAGCATTGTTTTGATGTTTCATTTGACTAGATGACATTTTTTTTTTTGATGGGGTGACAATGACGTCTTACATTGGCTTGACTGTTTATTTTTTTCTGGGTCATAACCATTGCACCATGACTCATCACCTTGACCTTTGACAGAAAATCTGGATCAACTTAAAGCTGTTGTTTCAAAGCACGACATTTTTCAACTCAACGTTCTTTCTGATTGTCAATCAGAGCCCGAGAAACAAACTTGGCAGCAACCCTTTTCAATCCCAAATCTTTGGTTAAAATTTGCTCCACCAAGTTCCAAGATAAACAACTGATCTCTGCCGATGGTCTAAGAGCACATGCTCTCGAAGTTTTTCAACATTCTCATCCATTCTGGCAGTGATGGATGTCCAGAATGAGGTTTGTCATCAATCGACATGTTGCCAATTTTAAATCAAGCTAACCACTCTTACACTTGAGTTTTTCTAGAGTTATCTTTGCAAACTCTTTTCAATATTAAAACAGTTTTAGCAGCATTTTTACTGAGTAGAAAACAAAATTTCACAGCTGCATGTAGTTTACTTAAACTTGCCATCATGAAAATCGAAACAATAACAAAATAGTGCTAGCAAAAACAATCACTGATGATTAACAGAACAAGCCAGGTCGACAACACAGGTAGCACAGTGCTGACAATGGGTTGTGCTATAAAAACCTAGCGTGTTTCTGCTGCTGTGCTACAATCCTATTCTGGTTATTTTTGGGTACCCCCTCACCTATCATCTGCAAAAACCTAAATTCTGACTGTAACCCATAGATACAGACATTAGAATAATGAACAGCAACAGTCCCAATACACTACCATGAGGCACTCCCATATTTACTTCCACCTCTTTAGATAATGTATTTCCTACTCTAACAATTTTATATCTGGCTTTTGAGAATTCCTCTACCCAGCAAGTGACTTTTTCATCCAGTCCAAGAGATTTCAGTTTATTTAAAACCATTTTATGGCTCACTCTGTCAAACACCTTAGAAATATATAGTACCACATTATCAACTTGGCCTCCCGTGTCCAATTCATCTGAAATATCTTGTATATAGCCCACCATCTGAGATTCACATAAATATGCTTGCCTAAAGCCATGTTGTGAATCTGCAAACTAGTTTCTTTCCTCACAGGCATTCCTGATATAGTTGCATATCAATCTCTCCATCATTTTTCCTATCACTGATTTCAAATTAATTGGCTTGTAATTTTCAACCCTTTATGTAACCCCTCCTTTATTTACCAGTACTACTATAGCTTTTTTCCAATCCTCTGATAAGCAGCAAGACTCCAGACTCATTTTAAATATAATTTCAAGGTAAGGTACAATATCGAATCCCAAAATCTTTAATACATCTGTAGTAATATTATCTGCATCAGCCCTTTTATGTTTTTTTAGATTTTTGAGTTCCTTCATAATTTTCTGAGAATCTATTTCAGATTTTGTAGTTTCTTCATTTATACTTTTAAGGAGACTCACCTCTAATTCATCCCCTCCCATCACAGGACGATGGTTCCTAGGTGTCTCACTAAACCAATCAATCTCTGCAATTTTAAAATCCTCAGTGACTTCAACTCTGTTCTATCTACAACAGTCTGAATACCTCCCCTTTTCTCAATTTTTAATATAGCCATAGAAATTTCTAGATGCATCATTCAGTAGTCCTCTTGCACCAATAATATTTATCAAAACCCATATTTTTCTTCTCTCATTGCTCTTATTAACTGTTGTTTAGTTGTTTTAAGTATTCCCTACTGCCTTCCTGTCTCTTAACTCTGTTGCATTCCCATGTCACTAGCCTCTTTAGCCTTCTAGCCTCTCTATTTAGTATGTAGGTTCTGTACTTCTCATTATTTTCTGCTTTGGAATAATCATTTCCTCACACTTTTTTACTATCTCCTTAAACTCTTCCCTTTTCCCCTCCATTGTACTTGTGCCATCCTTCCATTTGCTGATTCTGAACCTGAAATATCTGTATGTTTTAAAGTCTGTGCATTTTTATAATTATACCTATTTCCTCCTTCTATTTTGGCTCATGGGCGTATCCAGCGAGGGGCAGGGGGGGGGGGGCTGCTGCCCCCCCCCCTAAAAGAAATATCAAGTTAAATCCATGGGCATACCCAGCGAGTAGCAGCTCAGCTGCCCCCCCCCCCCCCCTCCCGCTTGGAAGAAAAATCAAGCTGATACCCAGGGACAAACCCTATCACGTACTCCGCAGTTCAGACTTGCTAATTATTAAAAGACTAAAAAGGAAACTGTCCAACAATGACTGAAAAATGAGCACAGCATGTATTATAGTATATCCATTATCAAAATGAACAATGAATACTGCGATTACAGTAGACCCATCTGTCATGAAATCTCACAACTACTTCGCTGTGTAGTGCTTTTCTATCACTATAGACACCAGATGGCTCTGGGTTCGGAAATGATCCAGTAGCTTCTAGCTATTGTCTCTGGCTTCTATAGCCATGGAGGAAGGAATTATATGGAGGAGAAGTGACGTTAAATCGGTGAAGCAAGCACTAAACTCTCCCGCATGGTGGCAGCACCGGCAGCGACCATATGGCGCTTCCCAACAATTAAGGTGTTCACATTGTGGTAGATGCAGTGATTATTTCATTTAGTATTGTGTATAAGTGTTTAAAAATGCCAGCTTGTGTTGCGTACGGTTGCACAAATAGGCCAGACAGGAAAGAACCTGGAATATCATTTCATAAGTAAGTTGAATTGTAATTATCGTTGTTGAAGTGAGCGGTAGACACCGCAAACTTTGCAGCACGTCTATAAATATTTAGTCATAGCTCTCAATGGGATGACTTTGTTCTCAAATTTTTCTTGGTGTAGTGTAGAAAATCAGCAAACTTGCTATTTTGCACATAATAGACTAGCATTATTTTTTAACGAGTGTTTAAAATGAGATTTAAAGGGGCGTGTTTTACTTCGCGATTCAGTGAATTTACTATTACGATTTCTTTCGTCACGTTGCTGATTATATTGACAATGGATGATGAAATTAACTGTTATGTGAGAAGCTGTGAGTTTTATTAATTTTTTAAATAGCTATTTCAGGCCATTGACTTAGGTTATTTTTAAAGCTTTATATAAGACTTGTTTCTGTTTGTAAATACGTCTATACCTATTTTTACCGATTTTGAAATCTTTCTCATCTATTTATGTCGAAACAGGTTCATGCAGAAATAAAAATGGGCTTCATAAATAAAGAAGTTATTGGCCTTTGAACAAAATCAATTTGGGGAATGTGTTTCTAATTTAGTCTCTTTTTTTTTTGTACAACAACATTCTTTCCCCCCCCCCCCCCCCCCCCCGTATCTAAATCTAACTGAGAGATAATTTTTTTACAATTGTCCTAATAAGTAGGGCTGTGAAATTAGACAACACATCTTGATCAAGAGAATGTTCATTAAGGTGACTGAATAAACATTTTATTTCTGGTACCAGCCTACAAAATGTCTGGGTTGCTCATCCCTAGAGTGGGTCCTCTTACTTTTTTTCTGGTCTAGGACACATTTCAGACTAACCACAAGTGGTAGTAATAAAACTGAAATATCCATTCTGCATGTCAACCATGTAATCATTGTGGCTTTGACAGAATTAATTTTTGGTCCAGCCTGCATCCAAACCTAAACCCTTCAATTTGGATGTTGTATATCCCCCAAACTAAGCAAGATATCGAAAACATTTATTCCTTATTATCGAGTTTTTTCGTCGTGTTACATAAGAATCCATCATTAAATTTGACTTTGCTAAATTTTTCTTCTGCATTTCAACTCAAGACACCTCACTTTTGAGACAGTATATCTCGAGAACTAGGTGAAATATCGAAAAATTTTACTCTTTATTTTTTATTTGTCTCGTCTTTTTAAATAAAAATTCATCATAAAATTTGACTTTGAATAATTTTTTCTTCTGAATTTCAACCAAAACCATTTCACATTTGAGACAGAATATCTCGAAAACTAAGCAGGATATCAAAAAATTTTATTCTTCATTTTTTATTTGTCTCATCGAGTTACATAATAATCCATCACCAGATTGCGGCGTCACGTTTATCCTAGAGTCCCCTTGAGGTTTTTGTACATATTCCCCGTGTTTGTTGGGAAGCCGTCAAGCCCCCACCACTCCGGCCATGCCCCCCCACTCCTCCGCCGGCCTGCTTCACTCCCATGCGTGGTAAAGGTCTCTTGCGTCGTCTCCATATTATTCCTTCCTCCATGTCTATAGCGACTCGCAATATCAGTGCTGCTAACACAACGGATTTATCCGTGGATTTACGGATTTTTTTTTTTTTTAAATTAGGATCTTCGGATTTTGTTAAAAAATCTGCGGACTTCCTATTATTTAATTATTTTTCGTATATTTGTGTTTTGTTAAACTTTCGGCTGATACTGTTGCTGCATTACAGAACTGTCAATAATTGTGTATCGTTTCCTTGCAACCGCTCGCGTGAACTAAGGATTGAAATGAAATAGAGTTCATTTTTTTTTATGTTATAGATTCTGTAGATCTTCAAAGACTGTAATACAGTATTATCCACGCACTCTTTATGCAAGGTGACAGTGCATTACAAATCAGTGCACCACCTAACCAATATCCGAGAATCAAAGGGACCGCTCGCAGTTTAATATTTGCTGTTACAGAAGACACGATAAATTTAATGTCAACAAAGAAAATGAATGGATTCGGGGGGGGGGGGGGGGGGAGAGAAAGCGTAGGTGTAGTAGCAGTAGTAATGAAAGTGACACTGTATGAAACATGTTCACAGATATTTCTTACTTTCAATGAAGAATATTAACGTGTATTTCGAATTTTAAAGACTTGGAAATTATTCTCAATTATTTTCGCTCTTTCTTCAAAAATTATTGCTTTGGACTTTCAGTTAGCAAGTCTCTGGAATTTTATACCCAATTATACCCAATCTACGGAAGTTTCAGAGGCCATCTGCGGGTATTCACAGCCAAGAGGATGGCAGCACTGTGCAATACATAACACTGTTTGAGTCTTTGGTCAATTGTAGTGTGTAATTGAGGTGCATTGAGTAATTAATTCTAAATAAGAGAAGTGTGGAACGATTTTGAGAGAAGTTTATTGCCAGCGTCAAATGGATATCAGACATTTTTTTCAAAAAGGTGAGGGATAATTTTGCAATAAAATACCATTACACACAAGAGCTTTCAATTTCAGTTACTGTCAAACACACCAACTTTGTCCCGTTTTTCCCGTAATTTTTATTTATTTTCATTTTTTATTGAAGATTTAAATATAATATTCTGTTTGCTAAAATTATATGATCGTCTGCACGCAGTTGGTGGTACAGTGTATTAAAAGTAAAATAAATTTGATCCATTTTTTGGCGGACAAAGTTATCCAAACTTCTCACTGACATGGGAGTAATTTTGCATTCTAGAGACGTGTTCGTGGAAATTCTGAAATCAAAAAAATTAAACAACATTAATGGTAGGGACGAAACCAGTTTTACAAACAGATGAACATTATAATGTACTTTTGTCTTTAGTAGTAAAGTATCATATATAGGTTCATCTGTGAAAGATTATCAAATGTGACAAACGCCTCTTAACTTGGTTTTTGATGGGCGGGGACCCGGGGGAAGTGGATATTAATGATTCTGACTGAACTTAATTTGATTACTTGGCACGTCCTTATTAGTTTTGTGTTATATACTTAAACTGTGATTAAAAGGCAGTTCTATCATTATCAACCTGATAATTAATTCTTTTAGACTCGACGAAACAAATCGAAAATAAGGAATAAATTCTTTTGATATCTCACTTGGTTTTCGAGATTCATGATTAATAAAATCAGTTTTAGGCGTAGTTCCTTGTGCTTTTGGTGATGTTTCTTCTGGTCCAGGCCGCATTTTTCGACCTAACAACAACTACTAGGAAGAACAGTGCATTTCCACCGTGAAAATATAATAGGTTTGGTGAATTTTTTTCTCTGGTCCAGGCCGGATTTCCTCATATTTGAGATACAATAGCTCAAAAACTGAGCGAGATATCAAAGAAAAAAATATATATACTAGTAGAGTACCGGGCGTTACCCGGTGTAATCGTCATCAATTTACCCGTGCAATATTTTTATATTTCTGATGTAAACCATGCTTACCAAGTTTGATTAATTTGGCGTCATGCATTTCCAGAAATAAACTAAACATTGGTATACCCGAACAATTGCTAGAGGCCAGAATGGAGTGAATTGGATTCTGTTGTACAGAATATCAGTTTACATTTTGGGTCAGGCCTCATTTGAACCTAACCACGTCAATTTTGAGATACAATATCTCAAGAACTAAGTGAGATATCAAAAAATGTTATTCTTTCAATTTGTCTTGTCGAGTTACATAAAAATCCATCATCAAATTGCGGCGTCTCGATTATCGGAGAATTCCCCAATTAAAATACTCCAAAATATGACCGAGCGTGGTGGGTGAGCGGTTAACGCTCGCGCCTCGAATTCTGGAGGTCGCCGGTTTAAATCCTCGTCCAGACATCCAGATTTGGATTTTCCATGGTTTCCCCGAAATCACTCAGGTGATTGCCGGGATGCTCCCTTCAAAAGGCCATGGCCGACTTTTACCCATTCCTTGTCCCCAATCACATCCCGCCTCTAATGACCTTGACGTCAACGAAGCGTGATTTCTCAAGTAAAAAAATAAATTAAAAAATCCAAAATATGTTTATCATAATACTCAATTCACAAAAATTATACAGTAGTAATTTGCTCAAAAAACCATCAAATATAACAAGTTTTCAATTTACTGAGATAAGTTATTTCGCATTCCAGTTATTAATGTAGTCATGCATCCATAGTACTTTCCCTACATTAACTATTTCCTTACAAATTGTTTTACGGAAAAAGATACCTTGGCTAAAGAACTTTGCATATTTGACGCTACCTATATAAATTTCACTTTAATAACAAACTTTCATTTCAATATCTGAATAAATGAAGTGAATTTTGTTTCAATATTTTCAGGGACTACTGTCCAAAAGAGAAAAAAAGGCCGAGACAGTAGCAGTGGAAGCGATAACCGTGACGAAAGTGACGAGGCCGTAGCACCACTGTCGAATTTTCCAGCACCAGTAGCACTCACTGTGGACAAAGCTGCCTCTGTTGACCCTAATCCAAGATATGAACTAGTTGGTGCAGGCAATCCAAAAACTGAAGCTAATGGTGACTACCATGAAAATGATGTGGTCGTTATGTTGGGTTAGCTTCCCAGTTATCAGTGGAAAAAAAGAAAGAGTTGTTACAAAATCCCTGGGTTCCGCCAAGGAATTATGATTTTGAAACTGATGCTAGCCATTTGCAAAGAAAATTCAATCATGCTTGGTTAGATCAATATGTACCGTGGTTAGTATATTCGAAGCAACTGAAAGGGGCTCTTTGCAAGCACTGTGTGTTGTTCCCCCCAGCCGCTGGCACTTTTAAAGGAGTTTTGGGATCATTCATGATCAGGCCATTCACAAAATTCAAGAATATGCATGAAGACTGCCGAAAACATGTGACGACCAACTTTCACCAAACTGCCACAGCTTCTGCAAAGACTTTTCTTGAAAATGTACCAGTGGACGTTCAGTTGCAGGGGTTTCACCTAAAAACAATCCACGAAAACAAGCAAATATTGTCATCTATTATTTCGTGTATTCTATTTTGTGGCACACATGATTTGCCTCTGAGGGGAAAAGAAAATGATGATGGAGTTTTCGTTGATTTGTTGAATTTACGAATCGATTCTGGGGATGAAAAATTGAAGACTCATCTGAATAATTGTAACAGTAATGCAGTTTACACATCGTCGATAATACAAAACCAACTGATATCTTTATGTGGTGAAGTTATTAGGGAGAATATAATAAGTGATGTGAAAAAAACTATAGCTTACTCAGTCTTAGCTGACGAAACATGAGACATTGCTGGGAAAGAACAGTTATCGCTTGGACTGAGATTCTATGATGAATGCAAAGAAAAAATCCGAGAAGAATTTGTAGGTTTTGTGGAGCTAAAAGCACAAGATGCATCATCAATTGCAGAAGCAGTTCACAGTTTTTTGCTCAGTTACAATCTTCAACCAGAATATTGCGTTGGATTGGGCTTCGATGGCTGCTCGACAGTGGCAGGCAAAGACTCTGGTGTACAAGCGATTTTGAGGAATAAATATTGTCGAGCATTATATTTTCACTGCTCAAGCCACAAACTCAATCTTGTGGTGAACGACGCAAATGCAGTACCAGAAATTAGAAATACTATTGGCACTGTAAAGGATACAATAAAATTCTTCAGAGAATCTACTTCTCGCAGGAATTACGCTCCTAATCTATCACTAATGTGTGAAACAAGATGGTCAGAGAAATATAAATCTATTCGAAAATTTTCTAAAAATTTCCCAGAGCTTGTGAAAGTGTTAGAAAAATTATCCCTTGAGGGAAATTACGCCACAAGAAAATCTGCATACCAGTTGCATTCTGCGATTACGAAACCAGTGTTCATCGTTGCCTTCATTACTATAGCAAAGTATTCAGCAGTGTTGGAACCAGTAGTTAATGCCTTACAAACAAAGAACATGGATTTAATCACAGTTGGAGAACACATTAAATGGGTCATTGATGTATTTGAAAATGACCGTAAGGATGCAAATCGAATCACCAAGGAATTACTTAAAGAAGCAGAAGATATCGCAATGGGATTGGAAATTGAAATTTTTGTTCCACGTCTTGCTCATAGGCAAAATAACAGGAGCAATCCACCCTCAGACAATGACTTAGAATACTGGCGACGTGCACTAATTATACCATATTTGGATTCTCTTATATCATCATTAAATACCAGATTCTCCCAAGAAAATACCCCAGCATTTGCGCTATCAAGATTACATCCTTTATTCAAGACCAAAATGAGTGTAGAAGGTTTACACAAGAACTCAGAACTCTTCAAAAAATTTTATGACTTGGATGATATCACTGGAGAACTGGACATTTGGTACAATTTGTGGATATAGAAGTCGTGGACCTGTTTGAAGAAACTAATATTTTTTTTCCAGCCTTGAAGAAAGCATTCACAATTCTGAGCACTATTCCATGCACTACAGCGACAGTAGAACGATCCTTCAGTACGCTTCGACGAGTGAAGAACTGGCTTAGGAGCACTATGGGAGAAGAAAGACTGACCGCATTATGTATGATGAGTGTGCATAGGAATTTCGTAAGAGAACACGGTGAGACACTGACAAAAAAAGTAATTGAAAAATTTTCTGAAAATCCAAGACGATTAATGTTTAAATAAGAAACTATAACTAAATTAACTAAATAGTAGGCCCTCAGATAATTATGTTAATAATTATGTTAATCAATTAAAAAAATTGTTTCCTCAACAGGATTGAGTTTCATTTTGTAAGAAATCGTGAAGTTCTAGTCCCCCAACCCACTTCCTCGGAACCATTACGAGCTGCCCCCCCCCCTAGATCAAATCTTGCCCCCCCCCCCTAGCTCTGATCCTGGATACGCCCTTGTTTTGGCTACTAGTTTACTGCATCTCCTAATATCCATCAGTGGTGCATTGTGATCACTTATTCCTTCACTTACTTGACACCCTGCAAGTTTTTCATCAGGATTTATTAGAAAGATATCCAACATATTTGGTCCCCTCGTATTTTGCTCTACCACTTGTGTAAAATTGCAAATCTCTGTTCCCTTGTGTTATTTATCTTATTTCCTACCCAGTTGACACCTGGTACGTTTGAATTCCGTCCTATAATAACAATTCTATGCTCACCTTTGAACTGTGAATGTTAATTTAGTTTCTCTCCAAGAATCTCATCTCCATCATTCATTCTTTCAGTACAGTAAGCAGCCAATACCCCAATAATTTTTTTTTTTATCACCCCAAAAATCTGCCCTAGTAACTAATGGTCATGATCTATGAACACTAGTGATCTATAGCAATCTTTGATAACCATTATGAATTAACCCCCCTCCCCCCAACAATTGTTCCTCTGTCTCCGCAACACACTGTAACCTTCAGGAAAAACCTCATTGTCTAGTACTCCTTCTTTTAACCAAGACTCTTTACCTATAATCACTTGTGGTTCATGTATCTCTATTATGTTTGCAAATTCTTTCACTTTGTTCATTATACTTCTACAGTAATATTAGTGAATATATGTCAATGACATGTATAAGTTTATAAAAAAATTTGTAGGATCAAAATATGAAAAGTACATGACTGATAGAATTTAAACATGTACGAGTAGAGATTGCAAAGATTCATAGTTGTATGTCAGGACCTTGCTTGTTAGTGTATACAAGCTGATCCTGAGCTTTGGCCGTTAGCATGGCCTAAAGGATGGTTTGTTATTTGGTCTTGCAGTCACCATCAAGCTGACGACCTCAGCTTGAGAAGGTAGGATTGAAATAATGTTCTCTGAAGCACTTAGAATTAAATTTCAAACAGTTATATTCTTCTAAACAGTTACATCACTCGATGACTAACTACAACATCAAACTTCTTTTCCAAATTAATTGATCACAGGTTTAAAACAGAGAAACAAGCTGCTTCCAACTCCGAAACCCCTCACTGATGAACGTCAGATACATTAAGAGCATATACCTAACAGCAATACTTCCCGAAAATCTAAGATGTCTGCCTATACCGCGTCACTTCTGCCTAGCATCTTCTCCTGTTTTGCACCTAATCGACTGTGAAGAGCAACAGCTTTCCATCTCAAGTACTTTCTAAAGACTGACTAATGGCTTTTCCCACAGTTTACTTTATTAATATTATTAATTTTTAATTGCAAATGAGCTTAAGCTCCAGTGAAAATTACCTTAGCCATCTAATTACCATATATATATACAGGCTCGCTGCTAGCTGTTTGAACGTCCTTGTGCAATACCTATTATGCCGCCCCCTGTCAAAATACAGCCAGTGGTGTATCCAGGAATTTTCGGAGAACCGCATAACTTTCCCGCCTCTATATCGACAATGGAGTAGCAACTATCGGGGTGGCAATAGTCGATCACTCAATTTGCCGCCTTGCACGACCGCTTACGGTGGGCCTGTATATATATATATATATTGAATTTTCTTTTATAATTCGAATGTTAAATTTACTTTTATGGTTTATAAATTTTAATGTTAAATACCTTAGGCATTTTTGGTAAATTATTCAACACTTAACTTGGTAATTTGTTCCAATCACTGATACTATTAAGAACTCCCTTATGCATGAAATTGAATGCAAGCTTCTGGTCATGGTCACCTGTCCCCTTCCATGCACTATTCCTAATTCTTTGAACAATACCCCTCCAAGCCCCATCACCAACATATGCCCCATACATTCCCAGCACTCTCTTCACCCTTCTCCTTTCCTCCAATGACTTCCAATCCAGCTCCTTTATCATATCAGTTACTGACTGAGTCCTGCAATAATTTGAACAAGGAAATCTAGATGCTTTTCTTTGCACACCCTCCAACTCCTGTATTTGATAACCAAAATAAGGATCCCAAACTACACCACCATATTCAACCAATGGCCTGACCAAAGTTTTTTAACCCAACTCCCTAACTTCTCTGGCACACCTTCTCATCACAAATGAAGGATTTTGTAACCTTTTCCTACCACCTGTACAATGTGCTCTGCCCAATTATAGGAGAGGTCCTGGTGACGTAAGAACTCCACGGATTTTTCTCTCATGAAGTGTTATTACTCTAGAGATTTATCTGAAATTAAAATAGAAATATCTGAAAGGAAAATATTGAAACGTCAAAATTAATCATTATAAAAAAGTTTCCTATCTCTAATGGTTTATCGGTAAAAAATTATTAAATTGTCGAATCTTAAATTCTCTCTCTCTTAAAATATATGAATTACTGTGCCGAATCTGATTTCAAAGTATGGATTTTCATAAAAACTGGTGCATTGTGCTCAGGAAAATTTCTACTTTCTTTTAATTACACTCTCCCCTCTGAATTTAGCCGAAATTACTTGAAAAATTACTCAAAAATAAATCTTTATCTTCAACACCATAAAATCCTTCAAAAACATGACTTAACTGTTACCTATCAATTTGATAGAATATACTACAAAATTTAACGCATCTTTTGAACTATCAAACTTTTCTGTATCCAAAAAACGGAGAGATCAGAAATTATTTACCATTTACTTATACTTTTACCAAATGTGGTTGATTCAACTTTCAAAACCAGGTGTCTTTTCAGTACAATTTTATATCTGCAAAGTTTCCTAGTTCGTTTTAATTCTTATGGCCTTCTACTTCACCTCTGAAAATTAATGTAGTGTTTTCTATTATAAAATAGGCAGAATCCTATAAAGTGGTAATGTTTACATATGTTTTGTTCGAATTTCACAGTTAACTTTTACTTATTGCTTGAAACTTATAAGAAAATGGTTTTAAACTCGCTTTGGAATACAACTGAAGTTAGCTCAACAATGTTCAAACAATTTTTTGTGTTATGTTGACAAATGTATATTAACTGTAGTTAGCTTATGATAGCATAGTACTATAGAACCCAGTGTACCTTCGACTTGTCCTAAGTCACTATACAATTTATTGTATGTAAACGATGAATGGACCAAACAAAAAGCAAAATTGCGCGTATAGGGGGGGATGAGTACCCAGGATGACAGATTCTAGCGCCTACAGAGCGGCTGCTGGCGAGGCCTTTTGCTGATCCTCCGACACAGACGGTTGATTGAGAAGACGCTCCGTTCTCTGTAGTTTTGTTCCTCATTAGGTCGGAATTGATGCGTAGTTGTGGTGACTAGGAAAGCACAGTTTGATTTCGTCCCGAAAGGCGGGCTGTCTCGCGTCGAAGAGTTTCGCAGGCAACCGTTCTGCGGATTTGACAGTACTATCTTGACGTCTTTATACGTGAGCAACGTCCCCAGTATCGGAGCAAGTGTTGGTACAAAAAGTGAGGGGAAAAATATAATAAAAATATATCAAATCCTGTACTGAATATGCGAGTCAGTGATGACGCAGTACAAGCAACAGATCTGAAGGAGGCGAAAGGTGTTGGAAAGGAACGGCTAGAAACGGAAAGACAAAATTATCACCAGTATTTGAGATCAGGAAGAGAACAGAAAGATACAATTGAGTAGAAAGGAAACGTATAAATGATAATTATCGAAGAGCGCGGCTTGGCGCCGGTTGTACTCGTCAACCCAGACTCCAGCCGTATAATTGCGCGTACCGTAAGACGGGGTTACTTTGCACCACTTTTTAGGTTTTTCTCTATTATGTTCTATAATTTTTAAGATCTAACCGTGATTTTAGGCATACATTCTTTCCGAAGAATGGTGAAGCATTGAACAATATCCCAATTTTTTATCTCCTTATTTGATTTTTTTTATAGAAATTAAAATACTGGTGCAAAGTATCCTCATAGGGGATCACTTTGTACCACATGGGAAATTACACGGAATTAAAGAAGAAGAATTAATGTGGAGCATAGTAATCATATAGAAAGGTTACTTTGGACCATAATACATAGTGCAAAATATTTGGAACTAGTGAACTAATTTATTTATAAGTTTTATGACCAGACAAAAGTCACAAACAAGAGATATTTTATAACTTATGAATTTTTATTATACAAAAATTAGTGATAATCATTTAACTCTGGTATATTAAAGTAACCGCGTTTACATATTTGTTTTGGAGGTTTAATGGATCCCAGGACATCATCCCACTTATAGTTTAAAATGTCAATAGCAGTTGGCAATTTCCAGGCTTTTTCTGTTTTTAGCATTGAAGATATCACTGCTTTGTCTTCAGTCAAATCAATAATTTACCCAGGAAACAGTTCATTGTCATATTTGAAAATAACAAAATCTCCAATCTCTTTTTTTCACTGGTTGCCCCCTCTGTTTACTCTCTGAACTTTCCTCATTTGCTGATAAATCAAAACCAGTGGATGAACTGGAATCATGAAGCGACATGAGAGCGTCCATATCCGACTCATCCAAATCAACAGCACAATTTCTTTTTAATTTTTGGAACATAGAGCTTGTTTATTCCTCCTGCATCCCTATCTCCCGAATTTCAGTTATGGTGCAATGTAACCCCCATGTAACCTAAATGTTAACATGCCCGTGTATTAACTTGAACTGTACACTTCAGTTTGACTTCCAATGACAAATAATTCATTTACAATACACTAACATATTGAGAGATGAGTTTTAGCTCACAATTGTTTGCAGGAGTTGAAATACACACAAAAGTATGAACAAAATTTGACACAATTCTCCCTCATAAATTGAGACACACACCACATGGGATCAGGCAATCTGGTGGGAATCTGCTTCACCCTGAAGTGTATTGTAGAGTTTTTTCTATGAGGTTAATTTAGAACTAACTGCAAATGATTCATATTTTACCCGTCAGAGACCATCAAATGTGATGCATTATATTACGGTATATCAAGAGATATGGCTTAAGGATTGAAATATCGCAGTGTTTTCAATCCCGTGGGATTTTTGCGGAATTTGCGCCAATCCCGAGGGATCCAGCGGGATTGGCGCCAACAGTTTTTTAACGCATATATTTAAAACATGGTTATTTAAAGAGCTAATAAATTAAATAATAAACGTCTGTTAGTTAAATTAATAAATCAATTTTAATGTTAATTATAAAAATTCACAGTTAACAATATTTTGATTGGCAAAATGACATTATTTTTTAAAAAAATTTAAGTATATTTCGAGGTTTTATAGGCCTATTATTTTTTAAAAATTCTAATCTAAACCAATTTTTAAATAAATAATCAAAAATTGAAAATATTCAGTTTTGGTCATATTATGTGCCTTAAAATACATCACATCAGTTTAAAAACATGGTATGCATAATGGCCAAGAAGCCAGAGTTTTTTTTTTTTTTTTTTTTAATCTAAATAAACTATCTATTACTTTGTAAAGCGTAGACTTGGCTTAGAACAAGATCTCATAACTTTTTGTCACTGCACAAGCAGAAAACTTGGCCTATTTTTACAAGAATAGTTTTTGTGGGATTCATTATTAAGTCTGCTGATTCCTTGATTGATCTTAAAGTTGATTGTTATTAAAAGAAACTACTCACCATGACGTAAACTGTCAAGTATTTCAGATTTAGTTTAGGGCCTAAGTGGCGTAACGACTTTTTTAGAGTAGAAATTATTAATTTTATTTTTTTTAGTAAGAAAGGAGACTTTCTCGGCGTATGATTGCAGTGAAGTCCTCACGGATGTAGCTAAGGATTGAGGAAATTTCACACGTTAGGAAGTATGGTGTTTTTACAACACAATTAGGCGATACAGCCGTGAAGACTTCATTATAACTATTTTTACCTTTAGTCCAAATAATAACAGGGAGTTGAAAGGACACATGCGATTCACTTAAAAATAATATATTGTGGCGATTGACCAAATCATCCCAAGAGGGATTAATCGCAAACCAGAGCGGCACATGTAAGCATGCAGATTTCGACGAAGAACATGTTTTTCAAACGCATTGAGGCAGCACTCGAGACAACAATAAGTCAAAGGATACACAGTTTCCTTTTGATGGCTAAATAAATAGGTATGCGATCGTTAAAATTACTATAACATCAGTTTCGTATCAACGAACAATCAAATTTTAGGCCGCAAATACAGGAAGTTATCACAATTACTTTATCTGTAAATACAGAATATGGGAATAATGAAACTGTGAATAAAAAGCTTTAACTGTGTAATTCAGATAACGTGTTCGACACATACAAATACACAGAAAATCATACTAAATACTCAACATAACTCAAATTATAGGAATGTCCACTCAAAAGAAACTTCAAGTTTTGATAAATAAACGTGGATCTATTTACTCGCGAATGACTGAAATTGAAAAAAAAAAAAAAAAAAACACCGATTGTTCACACGAGTCAAATACCAACTGCTCTGGTACTGGCAAACAGTGCAATACATCCGACAGAGACAGAGTGGGGCAGTGACTTACGCAGACTGACACGCGTTTTCATCGTATTTTGATAGATAGATAGATATGTTCACTTTGATCCCATGTGAGAATAATCTCGGGGATGTGGAACAGTACATACACTTATTAGTAATGTCAATATTACTATATAATTGATAATATTATATATTGACAAGAAGTTAGTTACGACCCATTAGTATAACCAATATTTCCTGTAATCTACAAATACAATCCCGAGTTAGTTAATACTTATTATGTGGAACAGTGTATAAACTTGTTACCAGCATCTAACAACCAGTTATTTTCTTACCAACCAGTTACCACAACTCATAAGCAGTCAATTACTTAAAAACCTGTTAGTATCATAATTTTTTACAGCAGTTTTTGAGTGCATGCTATCCCATGTTAGTTACTATATATGAGTGAAATTTTGTAAACAGTGTAACTACTTCATTTGTCAAAAGTTTCAACAGAAAGAAAAACCATATATCATTTTAGTAATTGTGGACAACTTTGTCACCTTCCCCTTCCATACACCATATATACTATTTTATCAGTCATTCTTAGTTACCAAATTCCAACAAGAAAATTCTTTCACAGAGTAAAATGGATTCTGAAGCAGAAACTCTTTCAGTTTGGACTTAAAGTAGTTGGGTTTTTGTAGATAACATTTAATTTCTGTTGGTAAGACATTGAATAAGGAAGCTCCAGTAAATGATAACCCTTTCTGTACAATTGACAGTGATTTGTAATCCTTGTGGATATTATATTTATTCCTAGTATTATGGCTATGTATGTCAGCATTAAGATTGAAGTGTTTAGGATTTTCCACTGCAAATGATAGAACGGAGTATACATACTGTGCTGGCATTGTTAGTACACCCAGGTTTTTAAATAGATTTCTGCACGACGTCTTGGCTTGCTCCACAAATAGTTCTTATAGCACGTTTTTGCAATTTAAATACCCTCTGTGCTTGTGATGAGTTTCCCCAGAATGAGATGCCATAAGTGAGCAGGGAATGAAAATATGCAAAATATACTAACTTTCTGCTTTCTATGTTAGCTATTCTAGATATTACCCTAAGTGAAAATGTTGCAGAATTAATTTTATCAAGAAGTTGTTGAATATGCTGTTTCCAGATAAATTTGTGATCTATACATACACCCAGGAATTTTGTGAAATTACTTTCATTGATTGCTTTTCCTTCTGATATCACATTATAGTTGTCCTTTGTTTTATTTTTTGCAACAAACTGAAGTAACTGTGTCTTTTCTACATTAAGTATTAGTTTGTTGGCATTAAACCACCTGTTAATTTTCTTTATAACATCATTTGCTGTGTTTTCGAGGTTTTGTGCTGATGGGTCTTTCAACGATATGCTGGTATCATCTGCAAAGAGCACCATGTGTTCATTATCACCTAGTATACTTGGGAGATCATTTATATAGATTAAGAACAGCAGAGGGCCAAGAATTGAGCCCTGAGGCACACCACATTTAACTATACCCCATTCTGAGTTTATAACATTTCCTGTATTAGCATCTTTCAGTGATACACATTGCTTTCTATTTTAATTTTGTGCGGGATCCGCCAGACTGTCTAATGTTGCGGGAACCCGCTTTGCTGGATTGCAATCCCTAATTGGGATCTACTAACGCCATTCGCACGGCCCTCCTGACAGGTGCAGCTGCGGGGCCCCAGTGCGATTAGTGACGTGAAGAAAAATTGTTGACAACTTTTGATGGTAAGGTATGCAATAGTATCGTCGACGTTCGTATAAAACGAGTGGCGAGGCATTCGTCTGCCCTATATTTGTGTGCACAGAAGCAAGTTAGAAACTGACGAGATATAACTAGACAGTTGGGTTGAAGACGGAACCGATGGACACTGGTGACCAGGGCAGGCGTTGTGGTGGGGAGGGAGGGGGGGGGATAAGTGGGTCAAATGTACCGGGCACGCGCGGCTGATGGGGGGCCCCAACTGCTTACCACGGGCCCAAAAATCCTAGCGCCGGCCCTGCTGGTGACATTGAACTGTCAGTTTGTAGTGAGACTTAATTTAATCATTTTTCATATCAATTGATCATTGCTTTATATGTTATTTTAATTGTGAAAGAGATTAAATAAATGTCCATGATGAAGAGGCTAGCGTCGCGTTCGCTGACAATTCTTATTGCACGTGAATAAGAAAACAGAAAAGAAAAAGATATAGGTCATAGATTGACATTTGTGGAAACCACCACTAAGATTTTCAGACAATATAAATAAAAAACTGGATAGAATTGTCACTGTGGAATCTACAATTTTTAGATAGTTCTAAACATAGAAACAAAGTTGATACTTTATCGAAGAAATCTTGAGGATGTTCATAATTTAGAACCGCTGTCGGTTTAATTAGTTTCAAATTTTGTTATAAGTGAGCTTACTTTTCTTTAAAAGGTATAAACCGTTATAAGTTACCAACCAACGACGAACAATGGAAATAATGGGAGACGTTGCTAGGTGACGGTAGTCAGTTTGTGGTTGTACCGTTTGGAGGCCAGCGTTCTTTAACTAGCCATTCGCAAGTGGAAGTTTACGCGGTAGCATAATGCGGCAGCTGTAATGCCTGAAAAGGAAGAAAGGGGAAAAAATGAAACAGAACAATAAGAAGATTGTCGGAGCACACATTTTCATTGCAGCATATATGAGCGACGTGAGCTGTGCTGATGGTAGGTAGGTGCGGAGGATTTCTTTGGCAGGAGGTATGTACCAGCTGTTGTAATGAATGTCTACGTTTTTTGGCGCTTCTGAGAATTGGACGATTAGCAGTTGTTACGAGAGGTATGAATAAATAAGTAAGCAATTAAATGAAATAAGATGAAGCAGAATAATTTCCTAGTGTAGGAAACCATTTGCAATGCGAGATAGGACTGTCGATAATATATCGATATATCGATATTACTTTTTGAGAGGATTCTATCATTACCGTGGCGCCACAATCTGATGATTCATTATTATAGAACATGACGAGACAAACTGAAAGTAAAGAATAAAGTTTTTTGATTTCTCGCTTAGTTCCCGAGATATCGTATCTCAAAATTGACGTAATTAGGTTGAAATACGGCCTGGACCAGAAAAAAATTCACCAAAACCACCATATCTACACTGTGGAAACGCAATATAGGTATTTTATTTTCTTCCTAGTGATTGTTGCTAGGTTGAAATACGGCCCGGACCAGAAGAAAAAACACCAAAAGCAGAAGGAACTATACCTATGACTGATTTTTAACATGTTATATCTCAAAAACCAAGCGAGATATCAGAAGATTTTATTCTTTATTTTCGATTTGTTTCGTCGAGTTCTACAAGAAATCATCATCAGATTTTGGCGCCACGGTAATGATAGAACTGCCCTTTTTGAAAATATCGATATTTATGAGTGATATTTTTTTGGACGATATATCGATATTTCGATACTGAAATCTGAATATCGGCTTCGATATTTTTCGTTTGCTCTGAATGACACTATATCCCTCAAATTTCTGTTACACATAGAGATCAGCAAGCTTAAGTAAATCTTACTACGTTTCTATAATTATTTTGGAAGTTATAGGTACCAAGTTTACTATGATGACAACCATGCAGGTAAATCATCGCTCGCCCAGCACGAATCGAACGCGAGCCCATTGTTTGAAATGAGCGTGCGCATTGTCTAGGGAGTTCCAATATGTTAACTGGAATAGTGGAAAGCATAAATAACAAATAGGAGCAAGAAAAGTAAAACAACTCAGAATAAGCTATTAAAAACAAAATGAAATACCACCAAAAAATCTTATGAAAAAAGTGATGTAACTTGGCCATAATGCATGCAATGATTGCTAAAGTTCTACCTAAATAAATGCTTCAACTGTATCGCTTATCAATCTTCAAAATAAGATTTGCCTCGAACATCTTTCGAATTTATAAATTTTATTAATTTTTATGAAAATTATGACACGCGTAATGGTCAAATTTATTTTAAAAAAATCAGCAATCACCACCACAAATACAAACCATTAGAAGCTGAAAATCTGATTAAGAACAAAATCACATGTCTGTTTATCAGTGGACAACCTTGTTTTTACAAGGTTTGATTTTTTGAAATTGCAATTATGAAAGTATCGATATATCGATACTTTTCTCCGATATATCGACAGCCAATATTGATACTTTTTAAAATATCGATATATCGAAAATTCGATATTTTTAAAAATATCAACAGCCCTAATGCGAGATGAGTAGAGCTTTGAGGTTTGCAGCGGCATTCCATGGAAGCACGGTGTTCCGGCATACGCCCCAAGATGGAGACAGTCACGAAAGTCTTAAAGAAGAAGATGCCGGTTCGGAATACAACGGCATGTGCGACCTTCAAGTGGCATAACTCTCGATCGGAGTGAGCTGCATGGTTGAAATTTGTTCCAGTAATGTATTGCGTTGGGCCGAAGCCGAATTTGCTGTTTGGAGCGTTGTTCAACAAAGTTTTGCCGTCCTCTAGTTAAAAAACGAAAATATACACCTCACTACTGATTATTATCTAAGAAATATGTATTGTTACCTGTTTAAAATTAACGCAGATATATACTAGAGATCATTGTTACATACGAAAAGGATTTCGTGTATATCTTCCGTGTACAAATCCAGAAACGAAACAGAAAGTAGTCAGTAATAAGTTACACTCAGGGCTGCCATTATATACCAAAGACGTTGCTTTACTTCAAGATTCCAACGATTTTGTACCACAGATATAGCTGTGCTACCCATGGAGGAAGGAATAATATGGAGACGACGCAAGAGACCTTTACCACGCATGGGAGTGAAGCAGACCGGCGGAGGAGTGGGGGGGCATGGCCGAAGTGGTGGGGGCTTGACCGCTTCCCAACAAAAACGGGGAATATGTACAAACACCTCAAGGGGACTCTAGGATAAACGTGACGCCGCAATCTGGTGATGGATTATTATGTAACTCGATGAGACAAATAAAAAATGAAGAATAAAATTTTTTGATATCCTGCTTAGTTTTCGAGATATTCTGTCTCAAATGTGAAATGGTTTTGGTTGAAATTCAGAAGAAAAAAATTATTCAAAGTCAAATTTTATGATGAATTTTTATTTAAAAAGACGAGACAAATAAAAAATAAAGAGTAATTTTTTTCGATAT
Organism: Vandiemenella viatica; assembly: GCA_031002005.1. Lineage (NCBI taxonomy): Eukaryota > Metazoa > Arthropoda > Insecta > Orthoptera > Morabidae > Vandiemenella > Vandiemenella viatica. The sequence goes on from JARYHS010002283.1 coordinate 67,255, forward strand.
TTCACCTAGTTCTCGAGATATACTGTCTCAAAAGTGAGGTGTCTTGAGTTGAAATGCAGAAGAAAAATTTCGCAAAAGTCAAATTTAATGATGGATTCTTATGTAACACGACGAAAAAACTCGATAATAAGGAATAAATGTTTTCGATATCTTGCTTAGTTTGGGGGATATACAACATCCAAATTGAGGGGTTTAGGTTTGGATGCAGGCTGGACCAAAAATTAATTCTGTCAAAGCCACAATGATTACATGGTTGACATGCAGAATGGATATTTCAGTTTTATTACTACCACTTGTGGTTAGTCTGAAATGTGTCCTAGACCAGAAAAAAAGTAAGAGGACCCACTCTAGGGATGAGCAACCCAGACATTTTGTAGGCTGGTACCAGAAATAAAATGTTTATTCAGTCACCTTAATGAACATTCTCTTGATCAAGATGTGTTGTCTAATTTCACAGCCCTACTTATTAGGACAGTTGTAAAAAAATTATCTCTCAGTTAGATTTAGATACGGGGGGGGGGGGGGGAATGTTGTACAAAAAAAAAGAGACTAAATTAGAAACACATTCCCCAAATTGATTTTGTTCAAAGGCCAATAACTTCTTTATTTATGAAGCCCATTTTTATTTCTGCATGAACCTGTTTCGACATAAATAGATGAGAAAGATTTCAAAATCGGTAAAAATAGGTATAGACGTATTTACAAACAGAAACAAGACTTATATGAAGCTTTAAAAATAACCTAAGTCAATGGCCTGAAATAGATATTTAAAAAATTAATAAAACTCACAGCTTCTCACATAACAGTTAATTTCATCATCCATTGTCAGTATAATCAGCAACGTGACGAAAGAAATCGTAATAGTAAATTCACTGAATCGCGAAGTAAAACACGCCCCTTTAAATCTCATTTTAAACATTCGTTAAAAAATAATGCTAGTCTATTATGTGCAAAATAGCAAGTTTGCTGATTTTCTACACTACACCAAGAAAAATTTGAGAACAAAGTCATCCCATTGAGAGCTATGACTAAATATTTATAGACGTGCTGCAAAGTTTGCGGTGTCTACCGCTCACTTCAACAACGATAATTACAATTCAACTTACTTATGAAATGATATTCCAGGTTCTTTCCTGTCTGGCCTATTTGTGCAACCGTACGCAACACAACTGGCATTTTTAAACACTTATACACAATACTAAATGAAATAATCACTGCATCTACCACAATGTGAACACCTTAATTGTTGGGAAGCGCCATATGGTCGCTGCCGGTGCTGCCACCATGCGGGAGAGTTTAGTGCTTGCTTTACCGATTTAACGTCACTTCTCCTTCATATAATTCCTTCCTCCATGGTGCTACCTAGGATAATATTAATTTTACGCATCTGGCATGGCTGCAAACTTGTTAGAACGAAAATAATTAGTATTGTAATAAATGGCTCTGAGTTGTTAGGACGGAGTGAAACATTAACATACAAAATAATAAAAAAAATGATGTATTTACTATTTCTCAAGGAAATATATCATGATCATCCATCTTCTAGTTATTACATGCAAAATGGACGGCAATACTACATATCCGAGGCACTGAAATATTAAGGATTTGATGGCTGATTCTCATAGGTCTCGACGAGACAAATCGAAAATAAAGAATACATTTTTTTATTATTTTGGTATCTCGCTTAGTTTCCGAGATATCAGATGTTTAAAAAACGAAAATATACACCACACTACTGATTATTATCTAAGCAAATGCTACGGACCTCGTGCTTCCTAGGGGGGCCACAATTTTCCCCTGAACGGTAAAAATCAAGGGCCTCTTCTTCATATTTGCTATGGGCCTCACGCTGTTTTTAAGAGGTAGAATGGGAGTTACAAAAATGGATAGAATAAGGAATGAAGTGATTTGATGCACCATAAAAGAGAAAACCCACATGAAAGGGTAGAGAGCACTAGCCTGAGATGGTATGGACATGTAAAGAGAATGGAGATTCAGAGAATCCCAAAAAAATCCACAAAATTAAGATGCATGGTAAACAACCCAGAGGAAGACCAAGAAATGGATTGCTGAAAGGAATGGAGGAGTGTCTACGGAAGAGAGGAGAAGGTGGTGACAGAGAGGTGGTGGGGAAAAAGTAGGAAATGGAGAGGCTTGTGCATGAAGCAGACACAGCCAGAGGCTGGAAACTGTTGAGGATGATGATGATGATGATGGTGTAATACATTTACATACATATTGGTTTCATTATTATAAATATACAAGTACATGATAGATACATGATATTCATCTGAGGAATAAGGCAAAGATATTATTAGACTTGGAAAAGCATAGGTTGATACCCAGAGAGATGAGGAAAAGATTATATCACTGGCTCAGGTGCATAGAGAACACAAACTTATGGTCTAATGATTAATTCAAAATGAGAAAAACAAAAAGTGCGAGGAATTTTCCCTGAAACTTGAAGAAGATACTAATTGAAATAAAAAGCTGTTATACAAAACAGTTAAAAATAGGAGAGTAAAGCAAGAATCAGTGAAAGCATTAGAAGATGACAAGGGAGTAGTGTTAAGGAATATAGGAAAGATCAGACAAGAAATGGGACAGTGTTTTGATAAACTGTAAAATGAAAGATTTGAAAGAGCTTACTGTGACAGAAGCCACGCAACATGCAGAACCCCCTATAACCTGGTCTGAAGAGGAAACTGCCTTGAAATCCACGAAGAAAGGTAAATCAAGTTGTTACGACGAGGTTATCTCAGACATCATAAAAGCAGCAGGGGTTAATGGGATCCATTGGTTGTATAGGGTGTTAAATGCCATCTGGATCCAAACAAATTGGTCTAAGGGTGTAATGATATCCATATTTAAAAAGGGCAACAGTAAAAAGTGTGGTAATTATCGTAAAATCACACTTCTTTCCCATGGATTGAAGATTTTGGAAAAAGTGATTGAGAAATGTTACAAGACATCTGGAAATCTTATTAGAGGACGAGTGACATGGTTTCAAACCAGGAAGAAGTACTACAGACTTGATCTTTGCAGCAAGGGTGCTCATTGGAAAACATCTAGAATGGGGTAAGGAAATCTTCCTTGATGTCGAAAAGGCCTATGATAGCATAGCAAAAGCAAAAATTTTCGATTGCCTAGAACGAAGAAATGTACCAGGATCCTTAATCAGCAAGATCAAAATGCTATATGAAAACACAAAAGCTTGTGTTCAAATAGGCAACATAGAGAGCAGGTGGTTTGAGACAAGAAGAGTAGTACATCAGGGCAGTGCTCTGTAACATTAATATAATTTAAAACATAAATAAATGAAAAACTTAAAAAATTGAATTTAGTGCCACGCATAAAACATCTGAGGTTAATTTATGACCAAATTATGGAAATGGAATCCTATTCCGAATCGTGTTCCGACATACACATAACTGGTTTTTTCATTTACTTTCAGAAGAAAAAAAAATATTTCTCTTTAAATAATTAGAGTAATTATGAAGTAAGTATCTAATTACCCTTATTTTAGTAACTTTAGATATCTTTCCTTAATTTCAAGACTACCTCACTTCGTAAATAACCATCCAAGAAAACTTACATTAAGCCTCAGCCGCTTCTATCAAACCAAGCAACAGTGACCGATGGCAAGTACGATTTCTTGTGATTGTTGGAGCCATAGAGCCTGTGTTGACAACCGTACAAGACTGAAAAACAGCGGTTTCCCAATAAAAAATAATAATAATAAAATAAAAAGCGACCCTTAGCCACACCACTGTGTCCTTCCCAAGTAGCATTTCCACATTTACCCGTCTCACAGCGTGGTTCAATTGCGGCTGGTCATGGCAACTTAAGACTTGCATGAACTCCACCTTAGTGTGCTGTGACTCCTTCAATACTTTATTCAGATCACTCTCTATACTATAATTATCATTTTTATCAATACTGTTCCCCACACCTCCTACTATCACTATCCTATCCTTCTTAGTGAAACCGCTACAAAATGAACCTACTGCCTATCAATTTGTGATTTGCTACAGGAATTAAATTTGTTCAGTATGCTCTTTAATCTTTCTTTCATAAGTGATTTGAATATTTTGAAGAAAGATGACAGTGTAGAACCTGGGTGGTATAATTTTATACATTTTCACTACCTTATTATTATTTTAATATGAGAAGAGCTTTTTTTATTTATGGCTTTACACCTTGTCGACATCATGGGGGAAGCTGTCCACAATGTATAGTATGAAGCGAAACGTTACTTTCCTAAATTTTAAATTCAACTTATTTCAGCTCTCGTAATTCACAGAATAAGTTTAATTTTTTTTTTTTTTTGGGGGGGGGGGGGACATGTTATATACCTATTATCTTACTTAAACTGTTCAGCAAGATGCGTGTTACATATAAGGAGTAACGAATAACTTTTATAATCATGTTCAATAGTAAAGCACTTTTCATGTCAGAACATAACCTTCATATAACTTATGTCCATTTTCTTGCTAAAACCATTCAGAAGGGGACAAATCTCATATAATTGTATAGTAAAGAAATTTTATAACTGTTTTCTTAACAAGAAAGCACTTTTTATATCAACTCGAAAACATTTTTGTAAAAGACATAATACTCAAATAAGGTTGTTTTTCAGTCATGATGAATTTTGTTGCATTCATTTCCACTAAGAAAGCAGAGAATGACAATCACTTTAAGGTGGTTTTTGTGTGCTTTTAAAATTTGTATAAGGAGATGTTTCAAATCAAAATAATTCGATCTCTTTAGAAAAAAAAGAGCTAGAAAGATAAAAGTAACTTATGCTTAAACTAAAGAGAAAAATTCGGTTATTAACGAACATATAACAGTTCAGAGGTAACTTGAAATTTAAAGTAAGAAAAACGATGTTTTAGTGTTGACATGTGATAGCATCACCATTTGTGACTTTTAGAAATTAAGAGCTCTTAAAAGAGAATAATTATGAGAATAGTTGTCATAACCAAAAATATTGGGAATAAATTAAACTATGACATTATAAAATTTTGGAAAAATACGAGTAAAATTAGTGTTCCACAGCAGGGCCCGCTCTAGCGGTATTGCCGCCCCGGAC